>VZTJ01011336.1:4995141-5154763 GCA_013397795.1 Orthonyx spaldingii
CTCTCTCTGCCCGCAGCTCGCCTCCGCGGGAACTTTCCGCGTGGTGAAGGAGCCGCTGGCCTTCCTCAGGGTGCTGGAGTGGGTGAGTCCCGGGCTGTGGGGGGCGGCGGGGGGGCTGTCGCCAAAGTGCGCGCCCGGCGGAACAGGTGGGAGCTGGGCCGGGCTGGGGGACGGGGACACGGGGGCTGGGGACTCGCGTCCTACCGCGCTGGGGCGGGCTTGGGGCTGGGTTTGTGGGTGCCCCTCCATCCTTGTGCTGGCTATAAACGAATTAAAAAAAAAAAAAAAAATCGAGGAAAATAAAATCCTCGTTATGCGTTTAGCAAACTTGTCTCTGGGCCGAGCGGGGAGTGAGGCAGATAATTGGTGTGCGGAGCAATGTCACTGTGTGTTGCTCTGATGCTCATTCGTAGTGAAGTCTGCAGGTCAAATGACATCCATCGCCAGTAGGTCTGCGGGAACAGAGAGCCTCTCTGAACGTAAAGTTCAGAACATGTCATGGAGGATTAATCACATTCCCCTAACGCCGACTGGCTGGGGAATTATGTAAGGCGTGTATTTTGGGGGGTGCGTCCCTGAGTGGGTGCGTTTATCCACATGTTGGCACCTGCCATGCGCAGCCCGGACCGGGGTGCCAGTGAGGGGGTGGTTTGGTGTGCTGGGGGCAGCTGCTTGCCCCAGACTCTGTCCCTGCTCCCCAGAAGCAGCTTCTCTTCCCTGCCGGACACCTTGAACCATCAGGTCCTGTGGAGTTGGGTGATGGTGCTGTGGTGGTGCCATGGCCTGGGACGGGGTGGCCCTGCAGTGGGGTCACCTGCATGTGGCAGTGGATGGACAAGGTCCCTTGTGTTCCTTGCTCGGAGCTCCAAACCCACCCAGCACTGCTGCTCCTGCCTCAAGGAGAAGTCAGGACTTCCAGGGGCTGAGCTCCAGGTGCTGGTCTGAGGGTGCTTCAGCCACTGAGGGTGCTTCAGCCACTCTGCAGCACTCATTTTGGGGCAGAAGAAGGGGGAGAAAAGCTGTTCCTATGGCAAATATCTGCTGGAAGTGTGGTGTTTTGGCTGTCTGCCTGATGAGGCTATGTCTGGTGGAGCTTGGGAAGTGAGCTCTTCTGGGAAGGACTCTGGGCTGATGGGCATGGGCTGTGCAGTCGAGAAAATTGTTCCCACCCCAGTCAGTGTGTTGGAATCCTCGGGACAGCGAGTGGGAACTCTTCTCTTGGCACCTTCCTCGATCTGTAACTTCTTCCAACAGCCAAATACAAAAGCTGCCTTTGTCATGGTTGGAAGCCATAAGTAGAACTCTTCTGGCTGCTACAAGTGCACGTTGCCTGTGCACATACATGCACACGTGCTGGGTGTAAACAGAGCTCTTCTGACACGGACAAGGTGGGCAAGTCCTTGGCAATAATAGAATGTGGGAGAAGGGTGCAGAGTGTGTTAACATTTAAGATGATCTGAGAAATTACTTTCTCTCTGTTTGACATGTATGTGTAAGTAGAATTAAGCACAATTTAGTTTATGATATTTCAGAGTGTGGAAGACTTTTTTTTTTTAATATACTTGAAAGGCTTTTTGGATTACTGAAATTCCATCTCTATTCAATTAATCTTCTTACTCCCATCTTCCTTCTCTTTTTACCATGCCTCCCAACTGCCGTCCACCTCTCTCTACCATCTCTAGTCTCAGCTAATTCTCCGCCTCTCCCTCAGACTGCTTTTATCAGCCTAATCATAATTTTAAACTTTAAAAGAAGACCAAATGCTCCAGTCAATTCTGTGTCCACTTCCATGTCCCCCGGCAGCCTCACAGACCTCGTTGCACTGGATCAGAACAGTCAAATTACACCCCTCAACACCTCCCACTTGAGTCCTAGATTGCATCTGCAGAGAAAGAAAGTTCATAGCCCAGCTGGTGACGCAGCAGTTCTGGGCGTTGGGTGGCTCTCGTGCCTGGGGGGAGGCTCTGTGGTGTTGCAGCACAGATGGCAGAGCTGTGGGGGTTCCTCAGAAAGGCGAGTAGGGTGGAGGTGGTGCAGGCTGAAAATGTCCTCAGCTTGTCCATGCAGTCCAGCCTTGAATTTGCACCCTCGTTGTTTGGGAGGTTTAGGTTGGCTTACAGTGACTCTGGGGTGAGCACATCTTTATAAACTTCTGCTGCTGAAATTTGTGTATTTGTGTGTGCACACATTTGCAGGTCTGGAGGCAACTGAAGTGGCTGTAGGTTAGGTTTCTCAGGTGTGAAACTGTAACTGTTGCAGAAGTAATCTTTAGGTGTGCAGATTCCAGTAGTCTGGCTCAGACATGGACCTCTGTCGCGAGGAGCAGGGACCTTATCTGACCTTCTTCAATCTCCTCACACCAGAGAGAAGCTGCTGAGATAAGGCTGATTCTTCTGAATATTTACAGCACAGTAATATGTTTTCATTTGTATGTCCCATGTACATTGTAAGCTTATTTTCAGACAAGAAATTGCATTTAGAAGCCATTAAGAGACAACAGTGGCTCAGGCCTGGGAAAGGTTAAGAGAAAGAAAAGAAACCAAGAAATTGGCTTGCAGCAATTATGCAAGAGTTGCATTTTTTGAACTCTACCTTAGTAATAAAGTATGTGAATCACAAATCTGAGCTTGGAAAAATGCACTCAGCTGTACTGGGTCAGGCCTGGGTGTTTCCAGCTTTGAGTCAACTCATGACATGTGCTGGGGGCAGGGAAGAGCTGTTTAAAAGCTGTATTTGTTCTTGCTCCTCTTTATTCCCGTGGCTCTTACTCCACAGATCTTTGCATGAGAAGAATGTTCTTCTGAAGCTTATTTCTCAGATAA
The DNA here is from genome assembly GCA_013397795.1 of Orthonyx spaldingii. NCBI lineage: Eukaryota > Metazoa > Chordata > Aves > Passeriformes > Orthonychidae > Orthonyx > Orthonyx spaldingii. The sequence continues at coordinate 4,997,964 of VZTJ01011336.1, forward strand.
TCCACTGTGGCACTACAACCAGTAGCAATGTCACAAACACTCTTAAAACTTCACTTGAAAAATAACTCTCTTATACATGCTCCTGACAATAATGAATAAGGAAAGATGAAAGAGAAGAAATATGTTCATTTGTCTCCCGGGATTAATTTCAGTCCTGTGACTCTCTGGATGTGTTTAGACCGTTTTTATTGGGGTACGCAAAAAGTGAGCAAGACAAGCAAGTTTGTCACTTTTGGTCCATTTGTTTTGCAGTTGCTGCCTCTCTGGAGCCCTGGAAGAGGAAGTTAAGTCAAGAGCAAGGCTTTCCCCATGCAGTGTGATGGGTATAGGAACTACCTGCGGTAGTCAGGCTGTTACTGGCAAAAATATTTCTGTAAAAGTGGAAACTTTGTATCCCTAGGCTGCGGGGGAGGGGTGGGGGTGCTAATTACCTGGTGAATTGCCACAAGCAACTTTCCTTCTGCAAACCCAAAGCAACCTGATACTTGTCCAGTTTCATGTAAAGTAACAGGAGCTGCAGTACTGTCCATAAATGTCTTTCCCTGTATTCCTCCATGAATAGCAGGGATGCAAAAACTCCATGGTTGTGCCTGTCAGGAGATACTGTGATTGCCTTGATGGTTATCTATGGGTTGGTGTTTTAAAATACCTTGCAGTGAGCTCCCTGCTCCACCAACTTGCAGCTCTGTCTGGGCTGGTATGGGCAGGGGGTATTTTTGGCACAAGGGCCACACTGTAACGCTGTCTAAGCCAGTGCAGCTTTTATCAGGGCACATGTGAATCATTTATGTTGCAGGACAAATCTTGTAGACACTGTGGCTTTTCTTGATAGGACAACTCGGAATTGACTGTTAGGATGTTCAGTGAACTCAAAGGTGTCTGAGTTGTTTTACTTCTTGCCTTCATGTAAAACAAAAAAAAAATACATTCCAGGCCTTGCATGACTGGATTTCATCATGCTCATGAGCATCTTCATGGGATATACCAAAGAGTTCCAAAGCGTTGCCGGGCAGTTGGACAACAAATCTCTGGGGGAAATTGGATGAAGATGGTTTTTAAAATCTGTATGTGGTGTACATGGACCAAGCTAACCTTGCTTTGCTTCCTTGCCTTCACCCTGTGATCATTTGACTGCTGAGCCAGGAAGAAGGCCAGGCTGTTGCCTGCCTGGCAAGAGTCAAGCTTGCTTTGATGGTATAGATTCTGAAAGGGTTAGCACCTCTTGCCTTGCACACAGATGTGTGTTCAGAAGGCAAAGGGAATCTGAATCTTGAAAGACTTATTATCAAGTCTTGTCTTTTGTCCTAGTGCTGATTGCTCATCTCGCCGTGGAGCGCTTTTGTTGGATTATATTTGCATGTGTATGAATGGACATAAGTAGCTGTGTGTTTTCAAGTGTGCCCCAGAAAAGCCTAGATATCTTGAGATGCTGAAAATAAATGGGAAAGAAATAAGAAGGTAATGCTTGCATGAAGCACGTGTGATTAGTAGTTTACTCTGTCTGGTGTATTATGGGCCTGAGATGTTTTATAGTTGCTTGAGACTCTTCATCACATTTGCATATGTTTGTTTGGTTTTTACTGAACCAGAAGGCTGCTGGCTACTCTGATATGGGCAGAGACTTAGTTGATGGAGCAGGGTTAGCTTGCTGAAGCTTAATGCTTCTCATGGATACAGGATGGAAGAGTTGAGTGTTTGATCTTCTCTACCCTCATACTGAAGGAAAAGCCTTTAAAAAAAGTAATATTTCTTACTGCCTGGGTGATGTTGCTTAAACAAGGCCAGGATCAGATGCTGCGTTTAGTGCTGGGCCCATCCATCTTGATGTGTAAGAAGCACAAACACATGTTAAAAGTGTATTGTCAAGACTTTTGATGTCTGCCTGGGGATGTAGGTACTTAACTGTTCTTGTAAACTGGGTCCCAGCTGCTACCTCAAAGTTCTTGTATGTGTAGTGTCAGGTCAGTAAAACACGTGCCACTTAATCAAAAAATGTAAATCCATTTCTATGGTATTTTAATATTAGAAAGGTAATTACCGTGTAACTAACCCTTCTCTGTAAGCTGTCATTAATTGGATGATTTCTTTTAGGCAGCTTAGCATAATGCATGCAAAATACACTGCTGCTCTGGGCAGGCAAAAATTGCCACGATGAACCAATGGGATGTGAGCATCCAAGAGACCTGAGCCCTGGGAACAGGCTTCATTGGTCTTTGGCCTCGGGCCTGCAACTTCTGAGCACTTATCGGGGTAATCTGCAGGCATGGAACTCTGTCAGACAAGTTATTTTTATTAGGAAGAACCCAGGAAGTGGATTTTGCCATTAGACATCAGGCTCTGTGGTGTGTGATAGGAAGGATCTGAAAAGTTTTTGTAGTCTCACTGAAGGCAGATGTGAAAGCCATATGTCACTCTGCCAGTGGGACTGGCATCAAGGCAGCAGAAGCACTAGCAGTGCCTACATGGTGTTTTACTTTGTGGTCTTAAAGTCTCAACTTCTGCAAGTCTCATGATTCTAAGACCTCTGGCTTTGGTAAAACATACAGTTTTAGATCAGGGTAGCAGAAGAAAGATGGGAGCTCTAAAGACTGAAAACCCAGAACAAAAGTGAAAGAACAGGAAACATGTCTTGTGATCCAATGTTTTACGCAGTCTGCAGAGAGCTGGCTGCTTTGCTGTTCACATCCATGATTATCTGCATGCATATCTGGTTGGAAACTGAGAACTGTGCTCATCAAAAAGTTGCCATTAAAATGGTACAAATGCTGATACAGGAGAAGAGAAAAGATTAGCAGTGCCTGACCACATTGCAAATAAATGACATCTTTCATGTGGAAAATGCCTACCATTTTCCATTTAGGACCATGTTACAGTCATGGAAAAGCTAATTTTAAAGTCAGCTAACAATTCATTTAAATCCTGATGATTCTCAAGCAGCCCAGAGTGGGACCTGGTATAAAATAGTTATGTAGGATTAGCACATATGGCTGGGAGACAGAGCTCCAGGAGCAGGACTTTTTGGAGTCACATGCTGCTGCTGTGGAAATACCTGGGTGAAACTGGTAAAATCTCATGATAAGCCATTTCAATGGCTGCTCTTATCTGAGTGTGGCTGTTTGAAGCATTAGGAATAGAGATGAGGAAGGAGACTCATTAATGCTAAATTTGATTATAGATGCAAACCAGGTTTCTATGAAAAGAAGAACAAAAATGATCTGACTTTCAAACTAGCAATAAGATGTGTGGAGATAGAGGGTTCTGCTGTTAGACAAACACAGTTAAAAAGTCTCCTTGACAATTTTTATGAGGGCAATGTTTCAGTCATCACTCCTGTAAATCAGCATCTGCATAATTGGAGCCCTGGGTAAAAGCCCTGCATGTTGACATCTCTGGATTCAGATGTTGCAGTTGGGAGAGAACAGGCTTGGAGGTGCTTCTGATAAAACCCTTTTTATCATTTGGATGCTCTGGTCCCTGGCGTAACCTGCATTCCTGGCACTGTGTGTGATCCCAAGGGGCAGGAGATATTGCTTGGCAAAGTTCTCCACTCTGCCCCAGGGGAGAGGACCTTGTCCTGCCCAGGGAAAGAAGAGAGGCAGAAAGCAAGTAACACTGGGCTCCGCGCAGGGCTGCTGGTGGAAGACAAAGCTGCACCTCTGCAAGCTCAGCTTTCCCCTTGGGCACTGAATAAAAATGCTTCTGTCTTAGTATGGGCCTGGGGTGCAGTGTGGAAAACAACACTTGGCTGTCTGTCTGGCTATCCAGCCCAGCAACTACCAGAGGGGCCTTCGTGGATTTTACTCTTGGGGAGATCTACAGAGTGCTGTTAAGAACATTATAGAAAGGAACATACAGTGTGGAGATGCTGCATTTAAGGTGTTTATTCAAAGTGGCATATGTGCTGCAAAGTGTGACATAGTTGCTAAGGTGACAGCTTGCTTGGTTTTTGGCAAAAGCGAAAGAATAGTGAATATAGGCAAACTGTAAGCTTTTGCTTTAATTTGCACAGTTTTATCTTCTGGCCATTGTAGAGACTTCTCAGGTTTGTGTTTAGAGGCTGTGTTTTGCCATTCTGAATGCTTCACTCAGTTAAAAAAGCTAATAGTGCTTCCCATTCTTAAGGAAAATGTTAAATCACATAAAATGATGGGGATTCCAATTATTATAATTGTAGATACTATTTATGGCATTGAAAGGCTTTGGTATATAACATTCATTTAAGTAAGGAAATACTGCCTAAGAACATTTTGTATAAACAAAAATATTAGGTGTTGCCTCATTAGCAGCCTATGGATGGAGGCACATCCATGAGTGCATGCTCCAGGAGATTTTTGGATGGAGTATTTGCATGCATTTGCAAGTGCTCAAACCTATGCTGGAATGGATGGTGAGGGGAGAACTCCTGTGGGTCAGGCTCAGAAGTTGCTTGTGGTGGGAGAGAACAGTCTTGTGTCAGACAGCTTGGGTTCTGCCGTGGTGAAGTATTTTCATAATGCTGCCAGGGGAGAAGGATCAGCAGAGGATTAGACTGGCATGGCCCCTCAGGAGAGGGGGTTTTCCAGATGAGCAGCCATCTGTGGCATGAAGCAAATGTTACGGACCTCAGTGTTGAGAGCAAAGCAGAAAGGTCTCACAAGATGAATGTCAGCTTTGGCCCTTAAAGCTGTGGGGTAGCTGCATGACCCAGGAAAAAGGCTCAGGAAAGGCTGAAGTAATGTGCTCATTGCCCTTTATTGTTTACCTTTCCTTTTTCTGTGATGTTCTAATGGATAGATAAATGTGTTTCTCTGAGCAAGCTGTTCTGTCTGTGCCTTTTCCAGAATGCCTGAGCATCTGGGAGAAGGCTGTGTTCGAGGCAGAGCCTGTGGGAGCTGCTGAGCCAATACTGTGGGGAGCAAAAAGTGCTGCAGTCTGAGGCTTGGGATAAACATTGTGGGGAGCTCTGTAGGTTCCAGGTCCTGGATGAGTGCTGGTGCAGATGTTGTAGGCCAGTTTGGCAGGGCCATTGCAAGGCAGAAGTTAGTGAGGATGTTTTCAGTGATCGAAGACCATGGCACAGGGGACTTTTTGCTGGATTGGAGAAGTCTCTTTGATGAGAAGACCCCATCCTAGTCACTAAAATGTGTGGAAAGGAGGGTAGTGTTAAGGAAGCAGGAGAAAAACTGAAGCAGGAAGATTTCAAGGAAGTGTTATACATTTTCAGAGGAGAGGTGTGCAGTCCCACACCTGCTGTCAGAAATAAATCTGATTTGACTCTCTTGCAAGAGTCCCAACCTGTCAGCTTGATCTTTATTCTATGAGAAATACCATAGCCTGCTGTGAATAGCCTGAGTATTCACTAGAAGTACTCAAAAGCCTGAAGTATTGAGGGTGAAATTCTGCCCAGAAGATTTAAAAATTAAATGCTACCCAACATCAGCGAGATCATTGATACATCAGGAAATAATTTATAGTAACAGCTCTACGGTAGCTCTTTGAATTTCAAAGAGAAGTTTATTGTGTTTGTCCTCAGTCTTCCTCGTGTTAATGCTCTGCCCTCCTGTGTAATTTCTCAGGTGATGCAAATCCAACTCACTTTGGCATGAAGTGATAAGTCCCAGCTCAAATCCTTTGTCATGTCCATGTTGGGTGCTTGAATTGGGGCTCCATGTTTAACACTGCATTTGACAATCTTCATATTGGGTGAAGAGCCTCTCTGGCATCCCAAATAATATTAAAGAAGTAGCAAAATCTTCCTTGCCAGGTTCCCAAAAACCAAGGAGACAGCTGGCTCCTTGGTTCATCCTCCCTGAGGTGGGCTGTATGGTCTATGGCTGCCTTAAGCACTCAGATCAGAATATCCCAGGAAGCCAGGAAATATCTTAGGGTTATTTAACAAGCAAACTTGAGCTTTGCTTGAACTGTGTTCAGAATAATCTTCTCCCTGGCTGTGTGCTGGAGGTATGCTCAAAGCAAAACCAAACAATACAAGGCCCCCATCTGCATGTGAGTCTAAAACCACATCATTGCTTACCCCTGCTCCTCCCCACGCAGAGGCCATGTTGCACTCAAAACACCACTTCTTTGCAGCAGTTTTTACCCCATTTCAAACTGCCTTTGTATGGAGGGAAGGGGGTCTTGATGTGGTTGAATGTGGCAAGGTCACACCTCCCTGCTGGGACTGTAAAGGGAAACAATGCTCTCGGGTGTATTTCATGCCCAGCCCAAGGGGCTTAGGTTTGATACTGGAAATTGGCTTATTACTGCAGAATATGTATATTGCAATAATTACTCTTTGAAGCTGAGCAGTTTCTCTTAGTGTTTTTTTAGGGACTGTGCTTGAAAGCCAAAGCAAGCATGGGATTCCCCCACCGCCAAATCCAGCAGCCGATAAATCCTGCAGAGCTCTCCTGATTGCCATCTCCAAGGGCAGTCAGCATGCTGGAATGGAATTAGGACCCGGTTTGAAAGAAGATGCCTGCCAAAAAATTAAACAATGGGTGCCTTCCTGTTTAATTTTAACATTTTAATTAAATTCTTTGCTGCTGTGTGCCTTTCATCTTGGTAAGCTGATATACATGATGTGTGCTGTTGTGTCGTAGCAGCGTTTTGTTCTAATCTTGCACGCAGACTCAAGGATGCATATGAGGATGGATAAAAGTGTAAAAGCTGCTCGCTGCCAAGTAGTGAGTGCATTGCAAGCTGCCTTTTCCAACTGGTGACCCACGGGCATGTGGACAGAGGAATTACTCACAAGTATGGCTCAGTAGAGTTTCTCTCTAAACATACTCCCTTTTTTTAATCTTCTGTGAGCGGTGCTGCAAGAAGAGTTTCCTTGATGGAATTACTCATTGAGAGGGTTGAGGCCAAGAGTGGAGATTTTATTGCAAAAGAGATTTAATTTCAAGTTGAATAATTAATAAACTTTGATTCTTCAGTCAGAGAGCATAAGCAATGCTCTATGTTGTTGGCTGGGCACATCCATTGATTAGTCCCAGCCAAGTGCCCAGTTTGGAAGCATTTGGCAGGCAGCTGGCTTTCCTTGCAGCCAGGCACAGAGAGGCAGGAAAGGTATTAGAGTTTCCTCATGGATTATAGGCTGTGACAGGTGATTGAGGATCATGTGGAGTATTTGTCCTTTGCAATTTGGGCTGTACCTAAGATGTCAGGGAAGAATCTGTCATTGCTACATCAAAACGAGACATTGGTAGAGCTGCTTAGGGAAAAGAAATTTCATTTACTTGAGGGGAAAAATAATTCTTAATCTCAATTTCCTTTGAAAACTGGCACTTTGGTGAGAGCATGAATGGAGGAATATTTGTGACAGAAACTACAATATTTCAGCACAAAGTATTTCTGTAAAGAGATACACTCCACAGAAATGGTTGAATTCTCCTCCTCTGCACACTCTGCTGAGATGCCCCAGGCTCACTCCTTCTGGAGGAGTCAGTGATGGAGCATCCCATTTGGGACCCTTCTGCCCATTGGAATGGCATCGTCTGGCTGTGGCACCTGATTTCCAGAGCAGGGGCAGTGTGAGAGACCAACCCAGATTTGCTGAAGGCACAGCAGTGGTGTTCCCAGGGTAGATGTTGCTAGTCCTTAGCACTGGCACTTAGAAAGAAAAGTCAACAATTTTTTTTTGAGAGATGGCAGCTCTTTTGGAAAAAGACAAGTGAGCCTAAAATGCAGAAAACTGTTTTGGTTGAAAATTGTCATCTGACGTGTAAGTCCACGAGTGCATGCTGGTGTTGTAGTCTATGTGTATATTGTGTGCCTGGCCCTTTTTTTGGCCGAGTGTGGAGTTTTTCAGAACTGTGCAGAGGCAGCACAGTCCACTCAGCAGAGAATCAGCATTCCTAAGCCTCCGTGTTGTGCTCCGTTGGCTCCGTGGGCTGTGCGCCGTCCCGGGGCTGCTGTGGCAGCCTGTCACTCGTGGCAGGCAGCTCTGCGGAGAGGGCGCCTGTTCCAGCACAAAATCTGTGCCTGTCCAGATTGCGAGGCCCTGGCAGGCAGCAGGAGCTGGCTCCACGTCGGGCTGACATATGCAGGGGACGTTGGCTGTGCCACGGGGCACAAGCCTCCTGCCACCGCCGCGCGCGGCCTGGCGCTGCCCAGGCAGGGGTGATGCCATGAAAATGAGCTCCTTGCCTGCGGTCCTCCATGGCCCAGCGGTGGTCCCCACTGCAGGGACCAAGTGCTGTCACTGCTTTTTTTTTCCACCCCTGCTCTTTTTTCATCCTCTCCACCATGGCTTTCACGGCAGAACGACAGCAACAGGAGAGGGAGACGGGGTTCGGGTCTCATGGCAGAACTGATCCAGCACAGCTTGTGTTGCTGAGGAATCAAATAGAAAAGCTCTTTCTGCTGTATAGCTCACTATGGCATAGTTCACTCATTTCTAAAATTGGCTTTCCCTCTTCAAATTTATGTGCTCATTAGTACTGGCCACCCATGGGTGCAGCGTTGGTTGTTCATGCAGCTGGAGAGGCTCTGACAGAGCTCATAAATGTTCATTGTGCAGCTTAGTCCCTCAAAAGTAGTGACTCAGCAGTGATCAGGCATCTCTCATGGGACAAACAGTTCCCAGCTATTCCCAAATTGCATTGAAACCCGTGTGTCACTGGGCTGCCAAGAGGCAGGGCTTGAGTACCCCACATCTGTATTGCTTCTGCACAGAGAGATTGTTAAGCAAGTCCTGGGTGTTAGGACAAGAGTACTCTTGCTTCGTTCAAAAGAGATTTTGGTTTTTTTCTGGGGATTTTTATGCTTCACCCCATGATGCGCTTTGGGATGCATTCAGCTTTCTCTTCTGAATAGGGCTCCAGATGATGGAAATAAATTATCATAAATTAGAATAGATTGCACTCTTCAGCATCTCTACATCTGTCATTATGTTTCTTTAACAGTTCAGTTTAACATTTATACACACTCTGACAGCAGCCACTGGTGTGTATGCTATAAATATTGGCTTGCAGAAGACATTAATGGAGTTTAGGTAAACGTTTGATGCCGCTGAGATTCTGTTCCATATGGTGGTACGCAGAAAAATCAGATTCAACACGCCACATATAGCGCACACGTATTCCCTGTGGACTGGCCTCCTGGCATTGCAGCAGCTCACTACCCCACCAAGAAAGTGCCGGTGCCTTCGAAGAGGAAGGTGAGATTCTTGCAGTCTGTTCTGGTTTTTACCTCCTGTATTGTCTGTGATGTTTAAAGCCAACATGTAGCATGTAGAGATGGGAAGTGCTCATGAAAAAGAGGCATCTCACAGAAGCTGCAGTCAGGAATTGGGCAACAAGATGTGGGAATGCTCTGCTTTGAATGTCTAAAGAAAACCCATGGGATTTTCTGGCCCAGGTGCTATTTTGTTAGACAGTAACTGAGTGGCAGGGTGAAAACTTTGTGCATTGGTTGGTCACCATTGCTAAAGCTGAAATTTGTGACTCTACCCTGGATGCAACTGTCACCAAAACTACATGGTGGGAGCATGGCATGAGGGTTTGAGGGGTCTGGCTTGAAGCTCTCTGACTTACAGGAGGACAAACAGCTGAGATCGTCATGACAAGAGGCAGGAAGAAATATATTCTGGTACCTCTAGCGTTCCTTCTGCAGTTCAACAGAATTTGGATGTCTCCCATAGGTTTGGGGTTTTTGCTTTGTTGGCTTGTTTGTTTGTTTGTTTTTTATTTTGCTAATTGCAACACTTTGATTAGTGCAGTCTGCTGATGTGGCTGTGTCCCCTGCAGTATTTCTCTGATTTACCCCACTTTCAAGCTAGAAGGAAAGTAAAAGGTCTATGCCAGGCTCAGCACAAGCCAGATGTGCTGCAGAGGGGCAGTTGGGGCAAAGCAGCCCAGCCCCTGCTTCTGATGTGGGGCCCTGGGAAACATCTGGCTTGTGCTGGCCCTGGGGCACATCTGCTGAGAGAGCAGTGGCTGCTGCGTTTGCCCCTGTGTAATGCAATGTAAGTAATGAAGTAACCATAATGTACAAACTGACTCTAAGCAGGGCAATCTGAGGAGAAAGTGCTCTTCACACTGTAAATTGCTAAAGGTCTTTATGATGCCAGTGAATTAAAAATCCGGGAAGAAAAAACCCTCCAGTGCTGTAAGTTCAAGATGAATCTTTTAAAAGCTGCTGGTGGGGAGGGGAAGAGATAACTTATCTGAATAGAAATGTATTTAAACTCTGTATCTTGTACAGTTCTGGGTTGCTGCAAAGCAAACAGTGTGTTCCCTGTCACTTGGAGAGCTAGGGACATTTTTGTATAGACTGAATAGATTTCTGTGTAAATGTTACCCCTTTTGATCTTAATCGTTTGTCAGGTTTTCAGTCCTTTGCAGGTTATTTCTTTTAAAAGAAGCTGCTTCAGGTGTTTTGGTGATTCACTCTTGTTTATTCACACTGGCAGTACAGAGCAGCCTAGTGTACTCCTGCATCTTGTGAGCATCTGCAGCCACCTTCCCCCTGACTGGACAGAAACCCCTCTCTTACCTTTGAGTTTCCAGGTTTTATTGTTCTGACTGCTTGTGTGGTTCTTCTGCCTCAACTTTCCTCTGCTTTCTTGCTCCTGCAGAGAAAAAAAAAGTTTTGCGAAACCATTAGCAAAATCTTTCTGCCCAGAGCAAAACCTTGCCCATGAATTTCCTTTGAATGCATACTTGCGTCTGAGCTTGAGGCTGGCATTTAGGTTTCTTGAATGGTGCATTAAAGGAACTAAACTGTGTTTAAAGAAAGGCACCATTTACATTGGCCTGATGCTAAAGACATTTTAACCCAGCCAATGAGCTCTCATGGTAAGCCTTGGTCCAGCAAGGAGCTCTTCAGCCTTCTCCAAGCTGAAGGAGAAGCTAGAGTCTGGGGAGCAGTTTCAAAGCATTGAGACTCTTTTATCCTTGTTTGTTGTGTTTGTTTTTTGCATCTTTTGACTCTGTGAGGTCTGGACAGTTTAGATCTGCACAGTCAGGGTGCAACTAGGACAGGTGTGGGTTTCTCCATGATGCCCTAATATAAGCATGCAGAATTTGGGAAGGAATGTGCAGTGAGAGGAAATTCATGTAAACACTCTGCATTGGATCACTTGTCATGAGGATATCTCTTTGAATTGTGTATTTAATTAGCTGCATTTTTTAGAATTTAGCTCTTATCTACACTGTAAAGATACTTTGGCTGGAGGGGAGAGACCGGAGCCCTTGTTCTGGATGGGTTTTTCTGTTTGTTTTCAAATACACATGATGTTCTCATAGGAAAGAAGTCTGTGTACTTCTATTTCATCAAACCTTTTAGCTTTCACATATGGCTGACATTCATAAATTCTAAAGCTGTTTCTTTTAAGCTTTCTACCCCCATTGTAAACCTGGAAATGACCTGTTCCCATTTCCTACTGTCACCTGTCCCTGGCTGAAAGGCCCTTTAGAGTAGGGTGGGAGAAAAGTCACACTTTTTGCATTCCAATCAGTTCTGGATCTCAGAGTTTAAAAATATCACAAGTGAAAAACATAGATGTGAGTCATACAGAAAACACCCTTCATTTCTTAGGGAGTAAAAATATCAGAAAAACACATTCTTCAGATGTTTCCTCCTGTTGAGAGGTAGCCGCAGCTAAGATTTCCGTTTGAAGTGTTCAGTCATAAACATTGGTTCCCTGCTGTGACAGTGACCACTGGGTACAGGAGACTCCTATTAAATGTTAACAGCTCGTGCTGTGCCAGAGCTACATCAGTCACGAGGGTCTGGGTGAGCTTTACATGAAGAGCAAATGTGGAGAAGGCTGCGACGTCATTTCTTGGGTCAAGATGCTCCAGTGCTCAATCCCAGTCTGCAGTAAATGCCCCACTTCTGGAAAGTTCTGTGTTCACTTTGGACCTGAACACCCATCCACATCTAACACATGTGGTGTCCTATTCCAGGGCAGCATATCTGCATGCTTTTGGTACCACTTTCTTTTCAGTCATTGCCTTTGCCCCTCAGGGGCTGGGAGACCATGGTTTTGTATCAACTTGCTTTAGTGGTATTTGTGAAGCAAGCGTGTTTTAAAATGCGTATGCATTTCCCTCTGTTTTTACAAGATTAATATTTGAAAGGCTATTTAATATAAAAATGCCTAAAATTATTTAAATCTGAGACATGCTGGAGAGATCAGAGAACTCTTATCGGCTGTTGAATTAGACATGAGAATATCCTTTTCAATTTAAGTGGCTTTTCTCAGAACTTTTTGCATGTTTAATATCTTCATTCATCCTTCTCATAATTGTTCCAATTTCAGCACTCTCTGAGTATTCATGCAGATGTGCTTAATGCACACTGTTCAGGCCCTGATCCATTCAGCCAAGTTTTACATCCCTGAGGACCATCAGGAAGCCCCAAACCACTTGTCTTATGTTTTCCTCCTGTGGAAGCAAAGATTGAGCGCTTCATGGATAATGTCATACTTGTATCTGAAAAACCTGCTTGTGCTGCTGTCTGAGAGATTGGAGAGATCATGAGTGCTCTTCACTGTAGACACTTTAGCATTATCTTCCAGGAATCTTAAAAAAATTTGAACTTGATATAACATTTGTGTAATATTTTGTAAGAACGCTACCATGAGGCTCTGCAAGGGGCATTACAAATCCTGCTTTTTGTTTCTCCATAACTCTTGGAGGGGGTCAGCTTCTCTCCGGTTCCCCTTGATAACGAGCTGCTGTGAGAGCTTAGCAGAGCAATGTGTGTCCTGGTCGCACCAGATGGATCTCATTTGTGTTGCTGTTCCTAGTCATGATAGGCAGCAAATGGAGTGGAGCCTGAGGCAGCACTTTGCTGCCTGAAGTTGATGCCTGATGAATTACGGAGATAAATAAGGCGAGAGTCTGCCTTTGCTTTTCCCTTTGAGTGTGCATGTAAGTGTTAGGTTGCCCATGTTTCAGGAGACAAAGTAAAATGAGCTTTCAAATATTTCCTTGAAGTTGTCTTAATTATTTCATTATAATGGTAAGGAACAAAGCAGGAGAATCAATACGCCTAATTATTACATCTAAATGCAAGAGAAATTAGTCAGTGAACTCTCCCTTCTCTGGGGAGGATTAATCTTTCTATGCTCTATTTCAAATGTCTTCCAGAAAAATGAAAGGGTTATCACCTAGGAAACACGCGGTCCTAATCGCCCAAGTCTGGCTCTCGCATTTATAGATGGTGAGGGGACTCTTAGTTGATCTCCTGAAGCACAAAATTAGATTGTTTTGCTTGTGTTTAACTGTTGTAGTTGAGTTTTGTAGCTGGGTGATTTGAGTGGTGAGTACAGCTGGGACATGTGCCTCATGTCATCCCAACAGGCCTCGTCCTGGATGAGCCGTGGGGATGGACAGCTCCAGGCAGGGCCATGTGGAGGGGATGGGGTGGATCCTAACGCAACACTGTCAGCGGGACAGTGCCAATTAGCTCAGGTTCTCAGTAATAACTCTTGTATTGATGAATCTATAATACTACAGAGCTGTCTCGTTGCCTTTTTCATCACTATGTGCGACTCCAAAACAACCAGCATTTGGCTGTGGCCTGGTGGCACGCAGCCACAAGATGATTACAGGTGATCCTGTTGGGACCTGATTCTTCACCCTTGAATTAGTCACGGGATTGAAATGGCAATAATGTTTCCTGCATGCTAGATTTGGTATGGCAGTAAATTCTGGTCCTGTCTCCTTGCTGTTGTCTTGCACCAAGCCAATAGCATCTTGTGATACTTTCTACTAGGTTGATTATAAGAATTTCAAGCTGTGACACAGATGTAAGATGATTTCAGATGAAGTGTTACATTAATAAATTAATCTTCAGCCTCTGCCCTCCGTAAGATCTGACTTTCTTTAGATTTTGTCATTTGTAGTCATGTGTTGTGATGGTGGAAATACAAGTCTGGAAGTACTAAGATGTGCTTCCCTAAAATAAATCCAGATTTTTGCATAGGCAGATCATACCCAGGAATAGAAAGCTTGGGTTTATTCCTTGCCTGCAAACCCAACTTAGTGTAAAGAAGACTCAGTAGCTAAAATATGAAGTTTAAATAAAAGAAAAAAGGGCTGTTTCTTTGCATAACGCTGGGGAAATCAGCCTTACAGTTCACAAACTGAGATGACAGCTTGCTGTAGGGAAAACTTCAGTCCATCATTATTTCTCATTTTTGGGTTGCTTTACTCATGGCAGTTTATTAATTAGTTTCTATTTTGCACTCTTTCTTAAAAGAAAAACATTTCAACTCATTACGTATCACCCTTGTACCTTTCTTTCTTCCCACATTACTCCGCATCATGGTCAGTTCCCATCTTCTCTGGCTATTGAGTTGATTAACTGGGTGATGCTGACTGGAGGGCATGGGACGGGCCACTGATGCACCACCTGATTATGTGGTCATGGAAACCCCCGGAGGTAAGACCTCTGTTATCAAAATAAATTGGGATTTTCTGCCAACTAATGGTTGGCGAAGCTTGCACTAATGCTAGATTCTGATGGATGATGCACTGTGGAAGCCAATTAGCCTTTGCTGATAAGCTAGACTTTGATTAAGCTCTTCCAGGCTTTTTCATTGCAAGAAACATGTACTACTCATTGAACATGCAAATGTATTTGCAGTGTGTAATTACAAAATTTTCTAAAGGAGCGACCTATTTTAAACAGGGCTTTTGTTTCACTCTTATTCCTTCGTTGCACTCACCAACTCAGTCACACAAGCTAATTCAGCAAACATAATTGACTGGTTTTAGGAGTTAAAATATCCTGTTGTTGAATGTTTTATGCTTCAGATACCAATTATAATGAAGACCTCTGTGGTGGGTACGTAGCTCTCTGCAGCCGCTCTGAAGGACTTGCCCTTTGCAGTGAGCCTTTGGGATGCAGAGGGCTGGCAATGCTGGGATCTGCAGCCCCAGCCAATTTAAAAGTGATCTTGTCCCAATAATGCTGAGAACAAACTCTTTCTGTAGCCATAGGCAGGGATAACTTAGGCTGCTGAATGTGCAGCTCATTGCACTTGATGGGAATTCACTTATTGATCCAATTAGCTCCTGACCTGTTTACAGGGTGATTGTTACAACTAAAATTAATTATGACTGTGTATTGTGACTTTAATCTTTGATGCTGGAGATTTGGATGTTATGGCCTGCCTCCTGTAGCTGATAATGGATTGTGAAGAGCATCAAGGAGTTAATATATTTTCACACTCCTCAGAGATACATTTTCTGTGTTAGATTCTCGTTTGTGGTGCATTAACTGAGTGACAGTATCATGTTGCTTACCCGCTCATACATATTTTGATAGTTTTAGTCACTTTGTCATGAGCTCCTGTATCTGTCTCTATCCATACCATGGTGCTTTAGGAAAAAACCTAGGAAATGGACATTTTGTTTCCAGGTGTCATTCATAGTTGTAGTCCTCAAGTGTAACAAAGGCATTCCTATAGCTATTTGCATGTACCTCTTAGTTGTGGTGCCTTTAGTTTATTGCATGCCTAAGAGCATGGAAATCAGAGTTGTATTCTGTTGCACACTGATGGGATTGACGTTTGGCATAGATACTATCTTCTGATAGAAATGCCTGCACAAATTCTCAAATCAGAGCAGTAGAAACACAGAGAAATGAGTAGTGCAATGCTCCATCTGCATTTTTCCCGTCGTACATCTCATCTCCTGTGTTGTGGCTGTGGGGCCAGAGGGGAGGAGTGGAAGGAACAGAGCAGGTTCCAGATGCACCATCTCCTGGGCTTTCTCCTCCGAACTCCCAGTGCTGCACTGACACCTGGCGTAGGGATAATGGCCTGTCAGGGGAGTCCCTGCTGTCCCAGACCCTCTGAGATGTGTGATTTGTAGGATGGAGAAAACCAAGGATTTGACTGCTGCAGAAACCTGTGCTTGGGAGTAATTGCAAGCCCTGATCCTGCAGGAATAATTTGTATGATGCAGGTTTTGCCCCTTTTGCAGATTGTGATTGATGACTTCAGTTTACGATGCCTTAGCACTGGTGCTGGTGAGTTCAAAAAATGCTGGATACAAGGATCATAGTCATTCATCTCTTGTGAGGCTTTGCTCTCCCAGTCTCTTCCCTCTTGCTAAACCAGCTTCCTCTGCTCCTCACATGGATATTGCCCGGATTTTTGCTAATGACCACAGAGCACACTTCTTGCTCTAAAATCATGTGTCTGTCCTCTTCCAAATTAGCAGTTTTCAGGTATCCCACTGGACATTTGACCTAAAATAATCTAAACACTTCTACTGTTTTATGGTCATCACCAGTTTTCATGACAGGCTCTGGTGAGACCACAGTCTGAACACACACCATTGCAGCCTTTATTTAAATTAAGTTCACCTATGGTAAGAGTGCTGCAAGGGAAGGTTTCAGGACTGAGGTTTGAGTGTAAATATCTGAATTATAAATTAAATTCTGCAGCGTTTTCGGCTTAAGAAGAATTTTTATGAAATCTTGAGGATTGTCATTCTTTCCCATTCTATCAATAGTAACTGCAAGCTTGAGCATATGCTGCAAAAGGCACTGAGGCAAAGTATTCACTTAGAGAGAGAACACAAGTGCCTTTTTCATCTGAGACAAATTAGCAGAAAAGGAGACAACTTCCAGCAAGCTGTGGCTTCCGATCTACAAGCTGATAAAATCTGCATATTAGTCAAAAGTTATTTTTCCAGATTTCTAGTTCATTCTGTTTTCCTAATTAAAGATGCCGAAATTCGCTTTCAGTCCTTTCAGTCTCTGTTTCGTAACTAGTATGCTTGGTGGGGAGGGGAGAAAACAAAATCATCACCACCACCATTATTCTAGTTCACATCCAGCAGGTTGTGATTTGGTTGGGTTTTTTGGGGAGTAAATCTAAGGAAGAATGCAATCTTTATTGAGACCATGTTCTGTAAAAAATGGGATTTTTTTCAAAGAGAAGGTGTTACTTTATGACAAAAAACCCCCATATGTTGGATTATGAAATCCAAACCCTTCCAGTTATTAAAACCAAACCCTTCATTGCATGGGTTTGAGGCTCAGCATCCCAGCACATCCTGTATTAGCACACTGGACTTCTTAAAATCTGAGGTAGGTGTGCACATTGTGTGCAAGTGTGAAAGCACAGAGCCATTCTGAGCCTTTGCAGTGGTGGATGTGTGTCTGTCCAGGGCATGCTCCATGCTGAATTAATTGCTGTGAGAATTAATGGTACTTCACTGATTTCTCTTGCCTATCGAGGGCTTTAAGTGCCATGAGCTTTTCCCAATTTCAGGAGACATCCCTGGCTGGGGGAAGGGGTAACATCCCTTGCCTCATTTTGCAGCAGTGAAATCAAGGGATTGAGGGAAGAAATGGTTCCTTATTAGAAAAGATGTCTCTTTTTTGTGTAGCAGTCATCAGAGAATCAGCTTTTCTGCCAGAATTAGCAACCGCTGGCTACAGCATGGGCATTGCTGCATAGGATAATTCGTAAGAATACTTTGGCTGCAAAGCTTGGCTTTTTACAACTTTGTAGCATTACAGTGACTGAGAACATCTCGTCATCTTAATTTCAGTCATAGAAGGTGTTTTCTGCACTTTTTTGGCATTTGCTAGTTTGTGTAAGAGTTGCTGAGCCTGAGTTACTGCCTCATCATGACCTCTGGAAATGTATTGCTCTTCTCAGTGTTGCCCGTAGAGCAGCTGGCACAATCAGAGCAAGTGCCATAAAATGAGTTGTCTCTCATGGTTTTTAATACTCCTCCAGTTTGGTGCCACCTTTGGTTAGTGTGTGTAAATTTGTGATTGGCTTTTACTGTGTTTTCTATCCTGAATTTAAACTTCATTCACTTCTGTAGCGCGGAGGGATGCACAAGGGGGAGGGTGCATCAGAGGTTATCAGATGACATACACAGGATTTGCAGACTGGGAATATTGACCTACAAGTAGGAGACAGCAATTTGATATATACAACACATGGTTCCAGTTTAATTGGATTGGTTTGTGGCAGAATGCTGTTCCACTCTTTTATGCATTATTTTTCCAGTCAAGAAATAATCTGCACTTGTGCTTTTCACTATCTGTCTTTTTCCACACCTCTCTTGCCCCATTTTCACTGCCCTGAACCTGATCATTGCCTAGAGATGCAGATGCATTGGTCCATCACTCATGAGGAGGATTTTTTTGGTTGAAACAAGTCTTCCCAGAAGGGCTAACATAGCATTCATATTTTATTCTTCCAGTTCACTCCGATTGATGTAAGAGTTGAAGTGAATCTGCACATTTAGATACAGCAAAGACTGTTTTTATCCCTGATGAAAAACTAAAATGCCATTAAAGCAGAACATTTGCAGTGATTTTCTGTGTATGTGTGCATAAAGGCCATAAGGAGAAGTGGACCTTATCGATTTGATGGCACTCATTATCCTAGAGCTATTTTTTCACAGGGTCCTTCTACCACAGTTCTAGACTATTTTTCTCTTAAAATTTGCTCTGACATGTTTGTGTTTTGGAGGAATTTTCCCTCCACAAGATGAAACACCATCCTGTCATCTAACTTATTTCTTTATATTTTTACTTGTGGCAAATTCATGGAAGTTAAATGCTGGATTCATGGTGGGCTTGGAGGAATGGATGACTGCATTAACCTTATGCACTGTTGTGTACTGAGTATGTCCTCTGTTGATTTTCTGTTCAGGCAAACGAATTGATTAACCCATGCAAGATTTTACATCCCCAGTGACATGTCATTAACAAAGACAATGTTTTCTAACATCTATATCATTGTGTCTTTTTAAAAATTATTATTATTATTATTACTTTCAGTATGACCTTCATATTGGTTTTGTCTGTTGGTAGGTGGAGCAAGTAACAATGTTCTGCAGGGTTAAAACATTCCCTAGCACTGTTGGGGTATAAACTGTGACTATTGTTGCACACAGTATAGAGGGAATGGGTGACTTCCATGCTCCCAAGATTCTGCTCTTCTGAAAGACCAGTATACATAATACATCTCTTGGCTAAAGGAAGATTTCAGGAAAAAACAGATATAAAAATAAATATGTTTTACAGAAGCACCTATGCTGGAGGAGTTGGCCTAAACAAACATGCTTAGCCAACACCTCAGTGTCTGCACCCACAAAATCCAGGTGGAACTCCTGCTGGGCCGGGTTCCAGTTCTCTCAGAGTCATTGCTACGAGGTGGCCTCACCATGGCTTGTCATGACCCATCTCCCTGACTTTGCAACAAATCTGCCATTGGCAATCGATGGAAGTTGATTTTTTTTCGTGTTACTGTGGTAAGATATTTACAGTCATGGCTCTGGATGCATCCAAGGCAGGGAATGAGGGATGAGTGTGTGTGTCCAGCCGGGCTGGTACCCATCACCTGGGCAGGATCCATGCTGCTTTTTGGAGCAGTTGCAGGTGAGATACTGCAATGCTGGTGCTGGAGTATTTAGATCTCTGGAAAAGATTGGTTGCCATTGTTGGATTTCCTACAAAAATAACCCCAAAGCTTTTTGGATGATGTGAGAAGCTTAAGGCATGGTTCACAGGGAAGCATCTCCTCTGGATCTGAGCAAAGGAGGTGAGATAGCCTGATTTGGTGGTGATTTTTGCATGTGCCCTTCCCCTGCATCTCCTGGAGGCAGGGAGGCTTCTACTTGGGCGCTAGGATACAGGAAAGCCTTCAGAAAGCCTTTCCTGTAAGCTAGGGAATTACTGCGTCCATTAAAAAAATTAATCCATATATTCTTAATTTGAATTTATCCTATCTCTCACATGCTTAAAACTTCTCTGCCTGAAATGTGCAATGGAGAACCATTCTGCAGGGATCTGTATGTAGGTTAAAAAAAACCCAAACAAGGTATTTCCATGGACACGCTAATTTTTATTTTCTAAAATCAGAGATTGTGATTGGACTCGGTGGCCCCCAGGAACTTGTTTAGAGCAGATATACTCTCTAAAGATTTAATGACCAGAAGCGTTTTCCTCTTGTTTCACAATTACTTTTTTTTTTTCCTAAGTGAATGCTCGTAAAACATGGGCAAAATGTAAAGCTGAAAGGAAGAGAAGCCAGGAATACTAAAGAGAGAGAGAGAGCGCTTGCTTGCAAGTGTTGGCCAAGCAGCTGTTCATGCCTCCTATTTAGCATGAATGGAAGACATAGCCCTGATTAAAAATGGTAGGTAGCAGCTGCACAGCCTGGGCTAAGGATTACCAGATGGTTAACTGTGATTGACTTGTCTCCATGGAGCTCAGTGGGGAGGGAGGAATGGAATATCTGAAATGTGATGAACATGCTAGGTACACAATTTTTTTTATAATGAATGTGCCAGATTTGTTTACATGCTTCTTGAATAAAATATGGCTGCTAGTTTGACTTAAGACAGACATCTTTAGTACATGCTATGTTGCAAAACCTTGCTCTTTTGATTGTAGGTGTGATGATTCCCCCTCATCTCTCCCCCCCCCACCCCGGTGCTGTGATACAGCATAAAATAATTGGTTGACAGAATGTTGATTCTGCAGCACGGGGAGGATTTGCACAGATGGGAGTCAAAATATGTCTCCTTGCCTTATGCTAATGCCACCACAAAGGTTAGGGAGAAGTTCAGAACTGAATGTGGAATCCTTGTGCTGCTTTAGCTGTTGCAAAGTGTTTAAAGTCGGTACCTGGAGGATGAAGATCTGGATCCAAATGCTCTGTGTGTCTGTTCCCTGTTTTACAGCAAAAGGGTACCAGCATTTGATACATATTCATAGTACCATGGTGCCCATGTGGCTGCTTTTGTTTGACATGTGCCCATGGTGGCCAAAATGGGATTTTTTTTCCTACCCTGGAAAGGACTAGAAATCACAGATACATCTAAAAATACTGTGGCAAGAGGATGATGCATCAACATGATTCCAAACAGCATTTTCTTAAGGGGCTTGGCCACGTTTCTCACAAGTGCCAAGCAACTGTCCCTTGTTTAAACAACATGTTCTGAAGAGGCTGTAGCCATGTGCAAGGTGGTGAATTCCTCATAAAACCTGCTTTTGGGTGGCGGAAGAAAGCGGGAATTGGTCAGTCAAGGGCCAGAATGGCTCACCCACCTCTTCTGGACAGTCCCTGGGAAGTAGGAGCCCCATGACTTGGTTTCCCTTCCCCTCTCTTTGATCTCAACTCCTTTTGTTTGGGCAGTAGCTCTCATAGTGTGCTTTTGGAGGAGTTCTGGAGCTGTGGCACCCTCAAGGCCATGGGGTTCATGGGCAAACAGTCCCTCACACTTCAGCCTTTAGTTCATGTGACTGCCCTGACTTGCACAGGAGATGGAAAATTGCAGGTAACTCACAATAGAGGCCAGTAATTTGGAAAGTAATACTTTAGCATGTATTTAAGAAAAAAATTAGTAATAACAGTGAATAATTTGGAAATGCCAAGATAAATACTGTGTTTGAAGGAATGTGTCACCTCCAGCTGTGGAGTGTGGGAGACATTGATTGTGTGTTTCTTCATCCTCTGTGTTGAACATTTTTACTTTGTGTTTGTGTTACTTTTTTAAAGCAAATTACAAATATGTCAAAATGATGGAGTTGTCAGTTGTGCCAACTCATTTCCTCACATTTGAGTATGAATGGAATTGTGATGCTGATTTTTCTTCATAAAGGCTTTTTACCTAGAAAACATTACTTCTGAACCTGTGACACTCTAGTACTTTATTATTGGTCTCACCTGAATGTTGTCACTGCATACAAACACAAAATGCTAGTTCAAGCTACTGATATTGATAAGAAAATGTGGGGATTTTTACTTGGTTGATTTTTTTTTTTTTTATTATTTTGGCAATATCAGAGCCTCCATCCTTCTTTCTAAAACATAAAACGAAACCTAGATGCCATCTGATTTTTTGAAAGTGGCAGGCTCTTAAAAGCAATGATTAAAAGTCTCATTATACTCAAACAACCCAGAGGGGAGGCTGGGCTGCGGATGGTGGCCACAACCTCTGCCTCTTTGCGGGATAAAATTTTGGCTGTGGGTTTCATGATCCTAGTGTAAGGAGCTTCCTGGCTCCAGAGGCACCACAGTATTTCCTACATGTATGTTTCAAGTGCAGAAGGAGAAGCCCATGAGGAAAACAAACCAATTTTTTCCAGGCTGAGCATGAAGACTGTGAAGTTTGCGGTGGGCTTTGTAAGGGCTTTTGGTCTCCCCTTGGGAGCTGAGCCATTTGGATGCTGGAATGTGATGGACATCCACGCCTGGCTCTCTTGAGATAGCAGGGTGGTTGTCAGGTGTTCTTGTATTTCCTTTCTCCTGCGTGCTGCTAGAAGTTCGATTTCTGGGGAAAACATCTTCAGCATGGTCTGTTTCTCAATGTACAACAAACTGGATTAATCTTAAGTGTCATAGGCCAGATAATAGATGAAGGTGATAAATCTGTCAGCAGCCACACTGAAAAGGCTGAAATATTCTGCATTTGTGGAGGTTAAGCACTATTTGTGAAAATACACATTTATAGTTGGGTCACACCTTGCAAAAAGAGCAAAAGAGGTGGCCAAGGAGGACTGTCTTGCCTGGTGTTGGATTTTAAATTGTTTTCTGGTAGCAGGGAAAGGTGCAGAAAAGTGCTGGTGTGATGAGAAACTGCTGTACAAGAGGGAGACAAAAGAGGGCTTGGTTTTTCAGGTGTAATGGGCACACTTAAAAATAACCTTGCTCTTTAGATGCATGAAGGGGAGAACAGCTGTTTGAGCTAACGAGCCAACTTGGTGTGGCTGTAGGTACCCTGCAGAGAGCCGCAGTCTTTGGGAGCACAAAGCTCCTCTGCCAGCATGGAGGGAAGAAGAGAAAGAAAGGTAGTTTTGTGAGAAAAGAGGGAATTGATGACGTGCTGATGCTGTGCTTTCTCAGCAGCATGAGTCTTCAGTGACCCTTGTGTTGCTTCCAGCCCTGTGAGAGCCAGGAGGACACATGGGACGGGATGGGATAGAAGGTGGCCCTGGTCACCACAGCTGGGCATTGCTGTGTGTGGCCACCACCATGCTGTCAGGGGGCTGTCACACAGTGTGGGGCATGAGAGGAGAAAAATCCGCCCTCTCCTCACACATGAGAGTAATTTCTGCCTCAGTGATGCTTGGCAAAGCCACGTGTGAAACAGCCTTCACGTCTCACTGAAAAAAGGCAAGACTGCCAAAATTTTGTCTGTTTTGAATCAGGAAGGAATGTTGAAATCTTGAAAGTCTGTTTGCCTTGAAAAAGATACCAACACCCCAAAACTCAGATCTGGTCAACTGAAGTATTTTGATTTTGATGTGTTACACTGTCTTTTTCATGTGTGTATAAATTTTGTAACACAGTATTTTTCAAGCAAAACTGTTCATTTTGAAAACTTCAGAGCAAGGATTTTGACAATGTAATAAATTTCTGTAGAGAACATGTCATCCTTCCTGTCTACAATTATGTGTGACAAATCAAAGCTTGAAGAGAAAAACACACATGCGCAATGATAGTTCTTTGGGAATTTCCTTTCCAGCTGCATCATTTAATACATTATTTAAATTTTAATAGAAAAGGAAAGGGACCTGTATATTTTGAGAATCAATGGCAATTCCTGTTGGGGCTCAGTCAGCTGGTCTCTTGTTGGTGGGAGGGGAAGATGAACCTTCTGTCCCAACAGCATTTGTAGGAATTCTCAGGAATATCTCCCACCACTAATCCCATTGACAGGAGCCTTCAGGATGATGTGGCTGATGGCACCACTGTCACAGTCCCAGTGGGACATGTGGCTTTTTCTGCAGGAGAGTGAAGAAATGTAGAGGCATTTGAATGCAAAGCCAAAACTGAGGAGCCAGCAGCTCTGCAGCCTTGGCTCTGTGCAGGTGCCTCATTGCAGTTGGAAAGGTAAGGAGGGGGCACAGGTCAGGCTGGCAGCTCTTGATAAGAAAAAGGATTCACAAGGTGATCTTGGAAGAAATGCCAGCTCTTGGAGAGTACAGGTTAGCACAGAGCCTCCTCATGGGTGCTGCTGTTTTCCTCCAGAAGCAACAGGCACCTGTGTATCAGCTGTAGGGCAGAGGACAGTAGTGAGTGCACCCTACCAAAGGAGTGTTCCCAAATGGAGAGCAGCCTCTTGGCCCATGGGGGAAACTGCTCATGTACAGCACTGTGTTCAGTACTAGTGTTGCAGCTACTATTAATGAAAGAACACGCCTGGCCATCAGAAGGTGGTTAAAATGGCTGGGAAGAAGGGGCAGAGATGCAAACGTTTCTGAAGCTGCCCTTGAAGATAAGTGTCTGTGGCCACAGGTTTTTGTGTCATTTACTGCTGCATGTTGTAAATACTAATAAATGTGAAGAGAATTGTTAAACCATATTGCTGTGGCACAGTGTTGTGTTCTGGTGGTACAAAAATGCTCAGTGAAGTCTATGCCATAAAATATTTTCATTTTATTGAGCTACACATCAATAAATGCTTGATGGCAAACAAAAAATATCTGACTGCTGCTTATGACTCCATGGTAAATGGAACAGATGCAAGTGGGTTTTCATTTCAGTGTTGTGTGCTGAGCTTCAGACTTCAGAAGAAGCAATGCAGTCCAAACCTTTTTGCATTCTGTATTTTGCCATTTTACTCTCAGCAAAAACCCTGTTGTCTCTATGTCATTCCATCACAGATAACTCATTGCTTGACATTTTCCCAGCAATATTTTGTCCCCAGTAGCATAAACACTGTGAACTAGGATTTATGCTTTGGGAATCAAGGCGTGGTACTCTGTACTGAGAATAACATTTTGTCATGAATAAAAGCTCGGTGTCCACATGTCAGGTGACTACAGCATCTTGCCCTCTGCACCACAGGATTTGTCTTGGAATGAGTGTTATGAATTAACTGTTTGGAACTCAGCCTCTATATATGTAGTTGTTTTATGGGTGCTTGGGTGACTCACTAATACTCATGCAATGTAAATCAAATCTCTCTTGAATGTTGAGTGGTACCTTGAATGTAGACAGTAACAGAATTTGTCTTCTTAGAAACTGCCTTGTTTATCAGCATTAAGTGACTGTTAAGATGAATTGTTTGCATGGATATAGAAAAATGTGACAACTGATCAGTTTAAGACAAGTAGACATTGATTTTGTGTAAATCTAGTCCATGTTTTGCGATTATAAAGCAATACAGAGTTGGTTTAAAAGATATTGCATCTTTAATGTGTGTGTTTGCCTTAGCCAGATTAAGTTAAGAAGTAAAATCTTGCCATTGCGTTGCTGCAATATGGGATACATCTATATATAGATCCACCGGGTGACATCCCTGCCCATGGAAGGGGGGTTGGAACTAGAAGATCTTTAAGGTGCCTTTCAACTCAAGCCATTCTGTGATATATTTTTTTAAAGTACTTGTAGGGAGAAAATGTATATATTTACTCATACACATGCATGCACGCATACAGAAATTAAGTAGAGAGCGCATGTGTAGGAATGACTTTGAAGTGTCTGCCTTAGAGGTGTCACCTCTGAGTCTGACATCTGAACCAAACCTTAATGTCACAAGATGTCACTCTGCTGCAGTTGGTGTGTGGATGTGCCAAGAGCAGGCTGTGTTAGATGAGGCTGGATTAAAGCTCTTCAGTGCTGTACAGGTCATGAGCAATATGCGTTGGCCTTGGTTGCCTCCCATGCCCCACCATTCATATTTCTTTTTGCCTGGATGCTTCTGTGCCTCTTTAAGAGTAAGCTGTGATTGGGAAATACAGACCTTTTCCTACCTGGCTGTAGAGTGAGCCCTATATTTGGGATCATTCATCATGGACATGTGCAGACACCCCAGCATTGCTGCCATGATGTGTGTGATCCCTAAAGTCCCGTATTTAAAGCTTGGGTAGCACGGGGAAGCTGGGCAGCTGGTTTTACATTCACCTATGCCTTGCATCCCTGCATTTTGTGTACAGAAGTAGCATTACCTCTGCAGACTCTTTCTGCAACATGAGGTGGTGCTGGGAGTGTGTGGAGCCACACAGCACTCAGGGCCATTTGCAGATGTGGGGAGGTGCCTCAGCACCTTGCTCAGGGCCCAGGTACATTGTCTCTTCTCGTGGTACAATAATCTCATCAACAGGGGATTGGAGCATTTAGTTCTTTGTTGTGTGGTTGAACGAGTTAAGCTGCACTTGGTTTATCCACGTGCCCAGATATCTTGATGAGTTCATCCCTCCCTACAGTGTGTGCACATTCTGCTGAGAATTAGATTTATGTTTTTAAATTTCTGGAAAAAAAATCCAAGTAAACAGAGTGGAGCAATTGATCTGGATTAATGGGGACCAACTCTATTAGCCTAATACAACATTAATCTGATTCCAAACTGTTAACATATTAAAGCTGCTTAATTATATGTTTGTTTGACACAATGTGGTAATCCTGTATGATTTAGGGTATATTGTCACAGCTCTTGACTTGCAGTGCGTCACCATTGATAAAAACACAATTAAAACACTTTAGTGTGAGTTTGGCTTTCGCTTCAACCTTTGCTGTACTGAAGTGTGACTTGTTGTAAGGGCTGCCAAGCATCCTCTCTGCTTTTATAGAAAGTCACCACCTCTGTTTAATGCATGAAAGCAAGGGGCCAGAAAGGCTTGTGTTTGCTTATGCAGGGAATGGGTGTCTGAGCTGGGAATTTAATCCAGGGTTCCTGAGGAGGAGGTCTGGAATTACTTCTAGATGAAACCA
Organism: Orthonyx spaldingii; assembly: GCA_013397795.1. Classification (NCBI taxonomy): domain Eukaryota; kingdom Metazoa; phylum Chordata; class Aves; order Passeriformes; family Orthonychidae; genus Orthonyx; species Orthonyx spaldingii. The sequence goes on from VZTJ01011336.1 coordinate 5,024,605, forward strand.
GTAGGTTAGGGGATAAGAGGATATACAACTTTGATGTATTTGGGCAGTTTTCTGGTGTTGTGCAGTATTTTCTATCTGGTCTGGATGCAGCAATGTTCCAAAAAGTGAAAAGCTTCCTCACATCTGCTCACTGTGAAGAGTGGGATAATGAGATGCAAAATCAAGGCAGAGCACAAGCCCTCTTTGCTTGTTTGAGCCAGGCACTGTCAGAGGAGGAGATGCCTTCCCCAGGAAAATGGCTCAGCCATTTCTGAGGCTCCCTGTGCAAAGAGCCTGATCCTGGGACACTTCTGCCTCACTCACTGTGCATTTCTGTGGTGTTTTGCGTTTTTCACAGCAGAATCCTTGTGCAGAATACAGCATCTGTGTGACTCTGCAGAGAGCCAGAGAGAGGGGAGAGATTTGTGACTCCTGGTGATAAATGAACTGAACACACCAAGGTCACTTACTATCGAAGATCTCACCAGAACAATTCAGCTCATATGCCTGTCCTAAAACCACAGGTAGCACCTCTGCTTTTCAGACTGTGAAAATCTCCACTGTCCCAGATTATAAGTTTTTTTTGACATCTTGTACAATACCCTTGAGATTTTTCATTGCTATTAGGAAAGGTTGGTCTGCCAATTTTACATAACATCACTGAAATCAACACAGATTGGAGGCATTTTTACTTACAGCTTTCCTTTGAATTGAAAATTTTCAGATTTTTAAATGCAGTTGAAAATCTTGAAGCATTTGTTGCAGCCTTGGTAAGAAGATTTTAACTTAAACTTGATATGGGGCTTTGGTGGTTATCCAAAGTGAAAATATTCATTATATGGATGCCCTATAAAGTGATGCCTTGAAAGAAGAGTAAAACATTTCTAGTTTTGTATCTGTCTCTTGAGCTCAGCATCTGCAAGTCTTAATTTGAAAAAAAAAAAAATAATAAAAAAAAAATCAGATTCTAGGGACTGATTTATATGAAGATAAGGAAAACATCCTTTTCTAATGTAATGGATAGTGTGTGCTCTGCTGGTGCCTTCAGTGGACATTATAGTGACAATCTGAAAGGATATGATGACATGAGGATCTGCCAGATGATTGCTATGAGTTCTGAGGTGTTTGAGAAGGCTCTGACATTGGGATAGATAATCAGAGAGAGAAAAGGAACAGAAAGTCCTGATTTTCATATAATTCTGAAGGTTTCAAGGCCACTAAATTTTTTCACTCAGCAAGGCTTTGCTTGTTTCAACCAAAGGACCTGGGGCTTATCGACCAGTAAGGAAGGTCTGTTCCCAGTTAGAGACATTTGCATCCATGGCAGCTCAAATCAGAATAAACAGAGTTTTGAGTCCCTCCGGGAGTGCCTTTTATATGCTGAGGCAGTGTCCAGATGCTGCAAGAATATTTCCTTGTTGATCATCTTCAAAGTGTGGCAATGTCTGTAGGCACCGAGTATAGTGGCAGCATTCCCAGTGCTGGTGCTGGGGTGCTGGTTTTGTGTATCCCTGTTCCACGCATGGCATTTCACTGGGAGCCTGGGAAAGATTATCTCCTGTGATAACATTTTTTTTCTGAAGTTCTGTAACTGATGCAGAAGTATTAGTAACTCATACTTTCTCTCTAGTTCTTACATTGTACTGATTGTGAAATGTCATGCATGTGCATGAAGATATGAGACTGGAAAGATGATATTCCCCATCTGAGTTGGTTTTCTTTCTGTTGCTTCCACTTTTTGAGCAGCACCATTTGCTCAGACATCAGGATAAGTAACGGTGCTTTTTACAGCTGTCACTTACCTTTTTGCAAGATACTCTTTAACTTTCATGTCTTATACCTTGTTTTACACATCTGGGAGCTAACTGCTCTTCAGCTGGAACTGTGGGGTTGACCCAAACCGTTTTCCCTCTGGAAATCTAGGCCATAACTGTTCAGTGGGTTGTTTTTTGATAGTAAAGCAAATGTTGGAATAGTAGCTTTCCCTATGGGCTGGGGCAGACTTGAGTCTCCTTGTTCAGAGACAGCGCATGGCACCCTCAAGCCCCCACATCCCTCATGGAGTTGAACCTGATGGTCGGGTTGGGTTCTCTTTTTCTGTAAGGTGACAGGCTGTCAGGGTGACTGTAGACACAGGGGAGTTACCCAAAGGCACCTGAACGGGAGCAGAGACAAACAGCACGTGGTTTTGGAGGAGAAAGTGCCTGTCTTTTGCGGTTATATGGGCGGTACGTGTGACAGTCGTCCCCGTGAGCAATAAACAGGCTGACAGAGCCGCATTTTGGGATCGGATCTGCGTTGATCAAGAGGTTGGTGACACCTGGTGGCGGGCGCTGGCCAAGCCCGGGCGCCGCCACCTGACCCAGATCCAGTCACCTCCCGTTGAACGGGCTGCTGCAGAATTAATGCTGCTTTCCGGCAAGGGCAAAATGCTGCACGTCAGAGTTATTGTTTTCCGAGGTTTTGCAGGGATAAAACCCGTTTGAGGTAGTTGTGTGCAGCGGCGGGATAATCCCGATTCTGCCGTGGCTCTGTGTCTGTATAGGCAGAATGATGTCCCTGACACTATCTATGCCTTTGCCTTGCTGCTTGAATTTAGCAAATCCCCTCCTCTCACATCACCTGGAGTGTGTTTTCTGTAAAGGGTGAGAAATTTGGAGAAGAATGGACTGTAACAGAGGTTAAGAACAACTGGCTTCTTATCTAGTACACTTTAGAGAAAATTAATGCCATTTCTATATATCAGGATGCTTAAATTTTGTATCACTGGTGAGTATATGGATCATCTTACACAGGGAACCAATTAAAAATAATATAATAACGTGCTTGCATTTATCCATGCATGCTATACTTGCCGGAGTCTAACTTGGAAGAACACTTTTGCCTGGTCAGGGGATTTTTGTAGTCACTGACCCTTTTTGTGGTGAAGACCCTTCCTGCACCCAGATGGAGCCTGCCAGGATGGTGCACATATGGAGCAGTGGTTTGGGATGTGCAGCAGCCACTGTTCAGGGTGGTGTTCACCCCTGCAGAGCCAAAGGGTGACTCAGCCAGGCCGCAGTCGGGATCCTTGTGCATCTCAAAGAGTAAAATGTACAGTCCCAAAACTCTGTAAAATGAAAACCAATTAAAAGATCCTTGAAGATTTCTTTGAAGTGACTTTTCATCCTTTACTGTCCCATCTCTAGACTATAATGTAGCAGCATTATATCAGAGAAACGACATAGAAGGGTTCTTGGGAAGGTAATGTTGCTGCTGTCCTCCCCAGTGATGGTTTTATTACAACAGATGAACTATAAAATGTATTTCTTGGACAGCCTAAGATCCCAGTGTTTTAAAATCAGAGAAACAGAGACTTTTCCAAAATCCTGTCAGTTCAATTGTACTAAGGTGTCTTTTCAGACATTATTTAATATTTTTGAAGAATTTTATGCTCAGTTTAGTTTCCTCCAACTGAATTTGGATTTTGCTTGTTGACTAAGTGATTCTTCCCCAAACTGCCTGAGGCATCAAGTTGATCTCGACAGAAATGCTGAAGTAAACATTATTATTTGGTAACTGTGACCGTTCAGAGCTGCACCATTGGTGACAAACTGTTACTCACTATGACAGCTCATTACCTCCCTGTTTCCCAGTTCTTCACATCTTTTTGTTTATTCTGGTGGGCTGAAAATAGATGTGTGTCCATTTTTGTGTGTATTGCTGTTTTGTGTACAGCAGTGATGTAATGTTTATTAAGTGTACATCTTGTATAGTTTTAGTAGTACAGAGGCCAGTGGGGAGGCACGTCCTGGTGTAATCTTGTTTTGTGAAGTCCAGGGTATTATTTATCTATCTATCTATATATAAAAAACATAAGGTATATGCTTTTTTTTAAAATGTGTGTACACATTTATAATAGTGGGTGAGCAGCTCAGCCTGTGCATGGATGAAGATGACCCCTTATTCCAGTCAAGGCCAAGTCTGTGTATGCCTGCCAGAAAGAGTCAATAAAGAGCATTCCTGGTCTAAACACTCAGAGATGTCTTTTTGAGCTCATCTGTCTTCTGGACAGTAACATTGTCCACTCTCGATGACTTTTTAAATAACACACTGGCCAAGTGTATCTGCTGTAATTGTTGTTGGAATTGCTGTAAATTTTTTGGAACTGTTCTGAATCTGTATTAGATATTTCTTTTTAATGCTTCCTCTCAATAAAGGTGAAAATACTAAGGACTGAAACTTGTTTCTATGCTGTATTATTCAGATGGAATATGAAGATCTAAAAGCCCATGTTTAATTGGTAGTTTATCCCAATTTTAGTTTGGAAGATGGCCTTTCAGGCACACATGTCAGGAAAATGGAGCAGAGGACTGTTACTTCCTTCTCTGGGTTTGTGTTTCACTGTGCTTTGTTGCAGCTGAGTCACCTTGGCAATTGATCTTATTTTGAATGGGAGTTTCCTGATTTTGCCCAGGTAGCTGTATTCATATTGGATTCCATAAAACCTTGATAAAAGCAAACCAAAAAGTGTTATTTCTTGTTTTCATACATATTAGGAGGGAGCAGCGATGGGATCATAATTGCAGAGACTTTCCCACGTCATGGGATTATGCCATGTGGATGGAAGACTCCAAATACAGGATGTATTTTTCATAAAACATATCTCAGCTTGAACAGCTCATGCAGAATCACTAGGTTGATGAAAGTCACTATTTTAATTGTCTTTAAAATATTTTTAAGGAAAGATGTTCCATTTTTGTCTGTGACCTGGGACAACCTTGATTCTGATCCTTTGACCAAGCAATTGCTTGGTCAAAAGCTATTTTAATGTGTAAGCAGAGTCTGTAATCTGCATTACACAGATCAACAGATTATGGCATATTTGGAAAAAGAACCAAGCAAACAAATTGAAAACCAGATATCTGGCCTTATCTAGGCAACAGACTGCCTTGCCACTCTCATGAGAAACGGGGACAGAGCCCTGGAGGGCTGCAGGTCTCCCTGCAGGTGTGATTTAGAAACCGCTTCAGAAAGCCACCAGTTGTGGCTGGTGCTGTGAAATGTCACTGCAGGGCAAGAGCAGGAAGTCCTGCTCTCAGGGCATCCAAACATCTCTGCCCTGAGCAGGCCCAGATGCAGCAGATTGCAGTTGTCTACCAAGTCCTGATCGAAGGGATTCTGCCCTTGCAAGGCACTGGCCCGAGGAGCTCCACTAACACGATCTGCCTGGGTCTCGAGCCTTTATGGTGATGCCTTTTGAAGCAGTAATGTGATTCTGTTTAGTCAGATAGGAAACATTATTTATCTCAAAGCTCCAAGATAACAAATGCACAGCTTAATGTGCTACAGATGTGTGTGATGGTGGATCAGGGCCTTGGAAGGCTTCCAAAGAGCTTCAGTACTGGCGGCTGTGCACTACACAAGCTTGTGACGGAATCCTGTTGTCCTTGCATACCTTGGTGTAGTGGGAATGGCAGGGAAAGTTCAAGGGGATGTCTGCAGGTTGTTAAGAAACTTATCTGCTTCTCCTTCATTCTGTTTTGTTTACCTTTATTTGCATTAAATTTCACCAGTGAAGGAAACAATGAATAATTTTATGAAGACACTGACAGTTATTCCAGACCAAAATATTTTTTCCCTGAATCTAATATTCTCAGAAGTGCTGGCTTTTTTCTTCAGTGAGCTGGAGTCATTATATTCTGTATGTATCCGTTGTCATAAAAATGCTGACAAAAGAATTTGCCAAAATAGCATTTGTTTGCATAAATTTAGCATATAAAAACCTACTTGTGATGAAGTTGAATACAAGGAAAAGCTATTTGGTATGAGGAGCACTGGCCCCCATTTGCTGTACCATCAGTTATAAATCCAGTATCAGAGACAACCAGAGGTATTCCTGTGCATGGATTAGTGCATATTTATGTGTACTGTATAGGATTTAATGATATTTTAAATAGTGTGGAAGGAGCCTGTTTTGCTGCAGTGAGATGCTGAGGAGGAAGGTTTGAGTGCCAGGCACCTCTCCTCTGGGATACTCCTCCCTGCTGGGACCAAACTCCTGTGCTTGGCAACACCTGTGGAGTCATAAGGGTTTTAGAAACCCACAGTTTTGCATGGTTTTGTCCTGTAGGATCCAAAATGTGGTAAATGCCTCAGTCCCCATTCCTTTGCCTGTTCATCTCCTGCCACAGTTTATTTGCCCATGCACATGTTGTCCATGGTGTAAGAATATGGAAAAGGGGGAAAAAAACCAGTAAAAAAACCCCCAAACTAAGCCAACCAAACAAAACAAAACAAAAACCAGAAAAGGAATATGGGGAAGTTTAAAGGCTCAGCCTTATATTGAATGTGCACAGCTCTCAGACTCGTTTCAGTCCTTTTGCTCCTGTCACAAGGGGAGCTGTGCATGGGGGATAATTCCATATGAAGAGAATCTGTGTTTATCTGGAGAGCTTCAACCATCCTGATAACTAAAGGCAGGTTCAAGGGGATCAATGCAGATGTTCAGAGGTGAGGGAGGAGGCAGCCAGATCTTCTTTAGCAGTGAGGACTGATGGAAAATGAGCCACTGTGGGTAAAAAGCAGGATTGTGTCCAGCCATTCCTCAACACTTGTGTATATTTGGAGTGATCATGCTTGAAGCCTGGCCCAGAGGCGACTCTCTTCATGGATGGAGAGTACAAAAAGAACAAACATGTCTTTCCCTGATGCAGCCCAGATCCAATGCTGTTTTCTCAGAGAAATGTTCTCGGAGAACAGTCTGAGCTCAGCTACTGGAACCAGCTGCTGCTGCTTGTGAGGTAGGGGTAGGTTAGAGAAAGTCAAACCCTTCTAAACTGGCTTTGCCCCGGCATGGTTCACAGCTTTGGGGGTGCCGATGTCCTGGGCAGAGCACGCAAGCAATGCCTTCTCCTGAGAGCTGCTCATCTTGGAAACACCCGAGAAGGACCAGGTGTACAGGCAGCCTACATGGAGGCTGGAGGATAACTCTAGAGTGGAACTGACACAAGGAATGTTTGCTGAGAGCTCTTTAATGAACTTCACTGTCTGTCTTGTATGGGCTCTGAGGTGACTGCAGCTTTCTAACTCACTTAGGAGACTTCCCTTGCCTTTAATAGACTTTCTTTCTGTGCTCCTTGGTGTTTGAGCTACACTATCAGCTGTCTTCAGTGCCAGGGGAACGATGCAAAATCAGCTGCTGTCAAGAGGTGAACACTGACATTTCTGGGTGTAGCAAATTATCCCACACCAAGCTGTCTGCCAAAAGCACCTCATGCTGTGCACATTGTAAGAGTCAGAAAAGTCAGAAGTGAGTTTAAGAAGCCCCGTCTGGAGTTCATCACAAGGAAAGCATCATTCTGGTGTTCCTCATTTGCTGCTCCTTTTCCCAGCAGGTAAAAGGGGGTGCAGGCAGGGATGGTGCAGGATACCCATGGTCTGGCAGGGAGCATGACACCATCTGCATCCCAGCTGCTGCAGGTTTGCTCTGCAAAACTCATTGCCATTGTTTCCTCATCTTCCTGGGCTTTTAATAGTAAGTGCCTCTCTGCATTGCCAGCATTTCATGGCTTGACTGGCAAAGCAGTACCTAAGGAAATGCTCCCTGAAGTCAGGCTGGTGCTGCAGAAGTCTTGTGTGTAATCCCACACTCACCCCTTGGGAAACTTGCCCCTGGATATTCTGTATCGATTCAGGTTAAGGGAATTATAATTGAAAAGTTTTTTTGCTTGTTACCTATATTTTGACATTGTTCTGTATAGTTTCATTTCAGTCTCCATAGTTATTAAAAGCGTTTTAGTCTGTTTTTTCAGTGAGTGCACAAATGGTGGTCCCTTACGGTAGAATTTAAAGCAAAGCATATGTTTTCTGTTCTGTGTTTGTTTAAGCAACTGTGACAAACTCTCTGGCTTTACAGGTGCACTTGCTTCTTTCCTGGAGTGCATCAAATGAGTTTCCTTCTCACTGCTGATCCTCACAAAACTCCTATTCCTCTCCCAAGTGCTACACTTGTTACCTTGCCTGTGAATCTTGCAGGGAGACTCCTGTTGCTGTCTGGCACCTGTGGGCTGATGTGGGCTGAGGAGGTGTTAAACTGAGCAGCCACCCCACAGGTGAGGTGTGGCTTTGTGACACACTGCAGTCTTAATATGCCACCCATATAGATACACAAAATAATGTGCTTGATAACAAATTCTGATTTATGAAAGTAGAACAAAACTGCACACTGATAAATGGGCAAAGAAGTACAGTGATTATAAAGGATTTTTTTGCTTGGCATCACAAGTAACCTTCAGTTCTTCCCACTAGGTCAAGCTGGAATCTCCTTCCCTTAGTTTAAGAGGAAGTTTCTTGCTTGTATTTTCTAGACATTGCAGCACCTACCTTCTTCTTCCATATGGAGAAGGAAATGACCTGGGTGGGAAAAAAAAAGCCAAGTCCTGCACCATCCCAGACGAGAATGCAGCACTTGTACCTATTTCAGAGTTTTTCCTGTATTTGTATATTGAACAGTCCTGGCTTCTCACTCTCTCCTCCCCTCTTCCTAAGTGTCATCTGGCACAGGTCATTTCTGAGCTGTGCAGTGTGAAGAGAGGGCATTGAGGTGGAACATTGGGCAGGCCCCGTTTGCCCTGTGGAAGATGTCCTGGGGTGAGTTCTTAGTGCTGTGCCATGAATGTCATATTTCTCCCCAGGTTCCAACACACTGCTGAGGTAGTGCAGAGCAGCGTGAGGCATGTATGTGACATTTATGAGATGACACAAATTCCTCTTGACCTGGAGTGGTACATTTCACAGACATTGGAGGAGTGTTTTCTTGATTAGGTAGGGTTCATTTTCTTGTATGGGTTTGCACTGTCAGGACATTTCTTCCAGCCTTCCTTTGATAGGGAGGATGTGTCCATGATGCTGGACTGCCAGTGAGAAATCTGGGCTCAGTTCTTGGCTGGGTCACAGGCTTTGTGAGATGCTGGCAAGCAGCTTCTTCTTGTGCCTTGGCTATGAATGAGGAGATTTTCTGTTCTTCTATCAGGAGCTCAAAGCTGTTCCTTTTAATAGTGCACCAGCCTCAATGCTGTGATGTAAATAAGGCTTTCTTTTGCATATTTCTGTGCAGTAATTTGATCCATCACTTCTAGGTATCTCCGATTTTTCATTCTTTTGTTATTGAGCAGCATTATCCTGTCTCACATTTTCATTCTCCTTTGCCTAACACTGATGAAGAGATACACATGGTGATAAAGTACTTCCAAGGTGAGCTGGGGTGAAGAGCTTATCTGTTGCAAGCCTCTTCTCTTGTAGTCCTAAAAGGTTAGTTAGAGCACTAAAAGGACTCTTTCTGAATGGTATTGGAGGCAGTGTTCAGCTCATAAATATTTGTGTTTCATCACCGTATCAATGAAAATCTGGAAGGCTGTTATACCCTGTTGCTTCTGTCCTCACTGACTGTAAAATTTTAATTGGTTTTACTTCTGGTGCTTGTTAACCCAAATGTAATGTTAAGTTCCAGGGGAAATGAAATCCCTTTCAAAATTTTGGAAATAATTGTTTCAATAGAGGCATGCTTTTTGTGATTAATTTTTTTCAAGACAAACCATTTCTGCTCTTTGCAGGGGAAAAGCCTCCCAATGCCTTTATCCATATCCCTAATTCAGCCAATGTGTTTACAAGGATTGAGCTTTAAAATCAAAGCACCATCGGGACTCAGCTGTAACTTTGCCTGCAATGACAAGATTGCTAAATAACTGTTGTGTTATTTGTGCTGTAAGCTCTGTGGAAATGACAGCCTTTGCTCTTTTTCTTTTCTTTTTTTTTTTTTTTTCATATATTCCATTGTCTCCAAAACATGTGCCCCGGCTGACACATCCATCCTGACCTTCCTGTGGGAAGATCAGGTCTGGCACTATCTCCACAAGCCCCAAATTGGGACCAGAGTTAATGGAGCAGCATTGTGAGAAACCTGGGGAGAACAAGGTGGATCTGCAGAAGAGGCAACTGATGAGCAAAATAGGCTCTGGAGGAGACTGTTGCCCACCACAGGGTCAGCATCATCTAATTTTGCAGTGCTGTGGTTATTTCAGAGGGCTGAAATCATGTGCCTTATGAATAATGGTCAATTTTCCCCATCACCTCCCAGCACTTAATGCATGTAAAATTGTGGGCAGAGTCTGACTTCTGTTTGATTTCAGTGCAATTGGTTTTAGTCATAAATCAGTGTTGATTCCCTGAAAGCAATCATTTTGGCACCCCTCAGTATCACTGTCTACAGAGCCTTGTTTAAGCCTGGGTATGTTTGAAATCACATACTGCAGAATATTACTGATTTTTGTCACTGACAATCCCTGTATGAAGAAGCCAGAAAACTCTAGTTTTTAATAAAATAGTATCCTAATACTATGTGACTGGCTGAATTAAACATATAAACATGGGGATTTTTTTCCTTATTTCTCACTCTTTCCTTCTCTAGACACTGTTAGTTATTTGCAGTTTGAGTTACCCCAGAACGTGAGCCTTGGTGTCACCTGCTGGAAGTGACCTGGCTCACAGAAACATCTCTAACCCTAGCCCAAAATTGCCCAGTATGAACAGCAAGATGTGGCCTCCAAACTGGGTATTAAAATCACAGTCCAGGTAAGAGCCAGAAGTCTGTTTACAAGTGTAATTATTAGTCATAATTGAAACTGACAGGCTGGAAATGTAAAGGTCTTTCCTGAATTAAAACATCTTCAGGCAATGGTAGAACTTTGCAGAGCTCTATAAAACCTATTGTCTCTGGTGAAATCAGTCTCTTTGATCTCAGTCTCAATTTTGGGTTTCTACAAAATGAAACAAAACTATGCAAATATTTAAAAAGAGAATCAATTGGTTGTATTACAAATAAAGCAACTTCTTTTTCTTTCGTATAGAATGTGCTGTTTATTAAAGCTGATGTTCCTGAACTTAAAAATACTTTCACAAAAGAAGAAAATAGGTTTGTTAACTGTCTGGATTTGCAGATACCAGGTGATTCTCAGCTAAAATGTCACAGCTGATGAGATAATTATTTAAAAATACTTGGAAGCCATATGAGGGGAAGTGAGCTCCAGGTGCGAGGCACAGGGATGATCAAGGGAATGACCCAGGAGCACAGGGAGAACAATCCATCGTCTGCCTAAAGGCCCAGATTCTCTGCATCAGAGGCCCTGAGCTGGATCCCTTTCCTCCTTGCCATGGTAGGCAACACTGGCTGCACCCACAGGTTCTGGGAGAGACAGCTTTTATGGGCATGGGAAACATCACTTGAAATGGCACCTGCACATTTCTTCCACAGGATCCTCCTGGATCGCCAGCTATGCCAAAATATCACATCAGCGTGTATCAGTGGGTGGCAGCCCTGCCCGTGGCAGAGGGATTGGAACTGGATGATCCTTAAGGTCCCTGCCAACCCAAACCAGTCTGTGATTCATTCTGTGATTCTATAAATGTCATGTTTAATATGATAATATGTATAGTCAAATGCACACAGAGAGATTTGTTCTTTAAATTGTTTGAAGACTCTTGTTTACCATTATTGATTTGTGCCAGCCTTGCTCGTGTTTTAAATCCATCCAGGCCTTGGTGTTCTTTGGCTTTGATGGTGAATACTCCTCAGATAGCAATTTATGTATTTCATTTATAACCTCATGATAGGCCTCATGTTTCGCAGTAACAAAAAGGCTGTTTTACACTTAAAATGATTAAATTGTCAGCTTCTGAGCACACACTGAAAAATTGTCTTAAGTTAATTGTCTGTTTATGGTTTTCATGAGAATTTGCATGTGCAAATCAGATATTTTGTTACACAACCACCATCTGAGTTGTTGTAAATGCATCCAAGCAGGTTTGGCAGGTATGTTTGGGCTAGAGTCAAGAATTACTAAAATATGCTAAAAACCTGGAGGATGGCTGAAACCAGGTTCAGATTTGGTCATTGACATTAGAGGGATCTTGATTTTGTAATGCTGCTTAAACCTTCTTTGGCTTAATTTCATTTTATGCAGGGGTGTTAGTATTTTGTATTCTCCTTGGTAGGGAACTAGTCCTTTTATGTGCTTTATGTCCTTTCTGAATTATTACTCATTATATATATATATCTATATATATATTATGAGTGTATACTGTTTATCACTTTTGATTTTCATAAGCTTTTTTTTTTCCTGAGTGATCTGTAATTCTGAGTCAGCATCTATAAAAGAATTAAATATTGGTTTTTTCAGGCTGGTTGTGAGACTTTGCAGCAGACCCTGGAGATAAAGTGTAAATTCAATGAACCCAGCACAGTGTTCCAACACCAGTGTACATGATAACCACAGTCACAGTTAGAGGATGACCATGTAGCTAGTGAAGAAAATGTCTCTAATATTAGTTTACTACTATAATTTGTAACTGTTTGAAGAATAGGAACAATATCCATCTTAGTTCTCTGCCCACTTGTATTTAAAGACGATAACTGTGTGCTAAATTGCTAAGTAGACAAAGTGAAGATATTTTATCTGCAAATCTAAATGTTGCTCAGGTTTTACACAACCCCAGAGTTGCTCTGCACAGCCTCTCAGTGAGGCCCGCCAGTGTCCAGGGAAGGAGCAAGGAGCAGTGACTGATGGGCTGAGGAAGAACTCAGCCACACCTGGGGTGCACTTGGGATTTGTGAGCATGGACATAATCACCAAACCCAGCATGCCTGGAGTCAGTGCAGGTGAGCTCAGGTCAACCCAAGTGAAAGTTTAAGAGGCCACAAGTAATTACAGCTGCAGAATCACATACAGCCGTTGCTTTTAAGGGAGGGAGAGAGAGGGAGCAGCAGTTTTGACCACGTGGCTGGTGCAGGTGTGAGCTGAGCAGGCGATGTGCTCAGGTAAGCCAGATCTGCATGGTCCTTGCTGTTGCTTTCTCTACAATTCCTGTGCAGATATCTGTGGGGCAGGACTGAAAACATGTGCAAGGTAAGCCAGTGAGAAAGGGGATCAAGAGATTTTAGGTGTATTAAATTGTACTGTGTAGTCTGATTTTTTTATGGAGCCATGGGAAAGAGCTAGGCTGCTCCTTAAGGTAATGTAAGGGATGGGGTTGACGCTGAGAGAGATCTGGAGCCATCTGATTTCGTGTAAGAATCCTTTGGGAAGGTGCAGGAACAGCTTCACAAGTTCTCTGGAATGGGGCTCTGCAGGAAGTGGAGTTTTGAGGAGGGGGTTGGTGAGGACAGGGTGCTTCACAGACTGGAAGTAAGAGGTCTTCTGCAAAGTGGCCAGACTGTGTGTGGGGCTACAGCAAACTGGGAGGGCTGAGTGATGGGCAGGTGAGGCAATCCTTCCTGCCTTGCTCTGTGCTGGTTAGACTCTGGGAAGCCATCACATTTTGGGCTTCATCCTAAAAGAAAGAGATAGTTGGGAAAACAGAGTCAAGAAAGGGACACTAAAAATGAACTGAGAGTAGAGGCTGTGGGGAGAAAAGTTGTGGGGTTCAGGCTGTTTACTGTGGAGGGGGGAAAAAAGAGGTACCTGGAAGGAGGTGAGATCATGTGCGCGCTCTCCTGGGCTGCTGCAGAGAGGAGAGGAAGGGAATGGGCAGTTCTCTTGTCTGTGCTGGTTGGGAGGAGAAGACATGCTATTAAGGGATATACAATTTTGAAGAAGCAGATGGAGAAGCGCTGGGGTAGATTTGCCCCAGGAAGTTGTGGAGTTGCAGTCACTGGGAGTCAGAAGTTAGATAAACATCTGCCAGAAAAGATAGAGCTGCCTGGCCTCTGATCTGAGGGTCCTTTCAAGCTTCTTTGCAATGATGACTTTGAAATCAAATTCTGCACAAAAATAAGACAACGCATTGCCTTTACTCTGCAAAGAAGGAGATGCAGGGTGTGCCCAGGAGGAAGAGATGTGGAATAAAGTGGTTGAGGCAAGGGACAAAATGTAACTGAGGCCTGAAACCAGTTATTTCCTTCCTTGTCTTTAAATATTAATAGACTTTTTTTTCATGCTATTAAGATAGCCAACATGATTCTAAGCTGTTGCCTAAGCCATTAACGCACTGTGCTCCAAGTTATATTTTGCAGGCCTTTTCCTTCTCTCCTCGAGAGATTTTGTTATGAAGTACCGTCACTGGCAGCAGAGCTGGGATATGATGCAGTGTGGTACTTCATGAATGAGTTCCTTAGACTCTAGAAGGAACAGTGACTTTCTGGGGCACGGCTCCTTTGCTTCCTTACTCAACAGTAAAAAGACCTGCAGGATGACTGATCTTGGTAATAATAAAGAAAAGCACACTGTGTGCACTGGGGAAATAATAAGAAAAGGATTTATGAGTGGTTTGGAGTGGGATTCTTGGAGCCATAATCCTCCAAGGGAGCTCTCAGTGCCAGGGACACTGTTGGAAAGGCCTGTTCAAGTTAGCAAGTATATACCACCCAAAAACCTTTGCATATAACAGCACAAGAGGGGTCAGTTTGGGGAATTACAGTCCCTCCCACCCCTCCTGAGCCAGGTGCAGTGAGCTGCGGTCCGGGAGATGTAGTGGTGGCTGTTGGAGGTGCTCTCTGGAATGTAAATCCTGTGGTTCCTGGGGTGGATGTGGATTGAAACAGTTCTGTTTGCCCACCGACAGGGGTTCTCTCGGCCTCTGGTCATCTGCTCAGAACAAAAGCTAAAGCCTTGAAGGTTTTGTGTGCTTGGGAGCACTTTCCATCTGTTGAGATGCTTAGCAGCAAGCCTGGGCAGCAGAGTGTCAGCGGGGTCCATAATTTCTGGTCTCTGTGATCAAAGCTTCCTGATAAGAGAGCCTTTTCATCCACATCAGTGATGGGAAGAGAACAGGCTTTGTTACCCTGCTGCTGTGGAGGGACCTGTGTTATTTGTATTGCCCTGTGCACCCTGGAATGCTGCGAGCCAGGGCAGGCCCAGGCAGAGCTGCTGCTGCTGCGAGAGGCTGTCACACACCGCCAGGTCGTCAGTCTTAGTAAAGACAGAGCAGGGAAGTGCAGGCTCTTGGTTAGCTCATTAATGCCTGCTCTTGTCACTCTAAGTGGAAATATATTTGGTGGCTTTTGTGTATTAACAGGCTTCTGGTGTTGGACAGGACTGTGGAGAATTCAGAAGCTGCCCGAAAGTCGTGGGTTTTTTCCCGTGTCTCAGATACGCTGAGGGTAAACAGCTCTGCCCTCTAGTGCCGTTTGCCAAATCTGGTAAAGCCGAACACGTCAGTGATCCAGGGAACACAGAGCATCCCTTGGAGCACACTGACCTGTGCTGGTCCAGGCTGCTCTGGGCATCCCTGGGAGCAGCTGGAACCAGGACAGGAGGGTTTTAGCCCCACGCCAAGCAGGAAAGCATGGCACGTGTTAGCATACCTGCTGCACAGCATCCCCATGTTCATTTCTGTGTTCTCCCTCCAACAACCCCACTCAGCCTGATACTTGCTATCCCATCATGTTTGTTATGCCTTTGAGAGACATGCAGAAGAGCTAAATGATTTCAGCAGCTTTGCTCTTTCAGCCCCATAAATAATGAATTCATCAGGATGAGAAAACACATGCCCAGACACAAACACATGCAGAGCCCTGCCGAGGAAAGGGAAGACACAAGCCTGAGATCCAAATGCAGAGCCCTGTGTCAATAAACTGGGAACTGCTTTTTGGAGTGAGAAAGCATCAGGGGGTGGTATGGAGTTAATTGCCTTAATAGGAGGCTAAAAGCAATTAGGAATGCAAGTGAATGCTAGCTGAGGTTGGAAGGGATAAATTCCTACCTGTTTGGCTTTTGGAGAGGGCCATTAGTTTGAAGGAGATGTTTGTTTTATCATCTCTAAGTCCTGTCTTTAAGTATCACGTCAGAGACTGAAATAGTTCATGCCTCAAATATTGATAAAAAGTTTTGTTCATTATAAAGAAGCCTCCAAAGAAGCCTCCCTGAAGACTGGAATTTTGGACTGTAAGTCAAACTACTGAGATTAGATAAAGGGAAAACCCTTTGTTCAGTCATCTCAGGCTGAGGGAAAAAAGGTATGCATCCACAAAAGGCCAAAGCCACCAGCTGTGCTGAGAGAATCATCCCTGGCTGAGTTTGGGGTGGGGGGGAGAACAGAGCTCACAGAAGCCAGGTTTACACAAACCCTCCTCCAACCGAGGGTGGTGGGGGAGAGGAGATTTTTGGGTGCGTGGCGTAAACCTCTGGTCAGAGGCATTGAACACCCATCCTCCCTTACACAAACTGGCCCAGCTGTGGAACCCCCAACCCCCAGGGGGAAGAGGTGCTCCAAACGCTGGAGCTGAGATTCTTCTACAAACCATGGTGATGCCTGTAGGGAAACAGGCTGTCCCCCTGCAGGCCACAGAGCCCACGGGGGATGCAGAGGTCCACTCGCAGCCCCCAAAATGAAGTGCTCGCACCGGAGTGAGTGGATGCCAGAAGAAGCTGTAAAAGACTGCAACCCGTGGACAAGTGGCTCACGTGCAGCAGTGTTGAGAGAATGCTGCTTGTGAGATTTGAGTCATGCAGGAGAAGTTTGTGGAGAACTGTCTCCTGTGGGAGGGACCCCATGGTACAACAGAAGAAAACCTCTCCTCGAGAGAAATGAAGAAGACCTTGGGTAAAACTCCTCCACGCTTTGTCTCTCTGCGTGTTCAGTGGGAAAGAAGGAGGGGCTGGGGAGGGGAGGGGAAGAAGGGTCTTTTAAAGACTTATTTTACTTCTCATTATCCTCTTCTGATCCTGTTAATAATAAATTTACCTTATAATTTTAAGTGGAGACTTGTTTTGCCCTAGAGTATTTTTCTCACAATTCTTAACTCCTGGGTCCTTAGTTGTTTTTTTTCCTCTCTCTTCTCTGCCCAGCTGTGGTAAGAGAAGCTAAGAGAGTGATTTTTATGGGCACCTGGTGTTTAGTCAGTGTCAAACCACAACAGCAGTCCAAAAACCAGCTGTCTGCAAACCTAGGCTGCACCAGGAATGTAAATGAGAAGCAAGAGGTTCACCTGGGGAACCTTAGCAATGTTCTGCTGGAGATCATTGTGTTGATTCTGTTAAGTTCTTTTCTGGAAAAATTGCAAAGAAAAATGCACTGGTTTGCAGTTAGTCCTTCAAACACGAGTGCTCCTGGACAGTCAGTGGAGCACATGGGTAGCTCTTGAGTTCAGCAAATGCTGGGACTTCAGTTCTCTGATCCATCTTAGATGATTTGCACTGATAAGGACTAGGGCATTTTCATAAAATTTGGTCCTCTGGCTATAACCATGTCTACAAGGTTTTACAGGTCAGCTGCCAAGATGAGGTTATCTTTTGTGGAATTGGAAATTTGTTTGGGGAAGCCTGGACAATTCCATTTGGAGGCATTTTACCACTCAGCAGGTGACGATGGGGGAAAAATTCGCGCGTGCAGCCTGAAGATACTGAATTTCTGATCTTAACTGGAGCTTGAAGTTCTTAGGTTGGTATCAAAACCATAACTACTTGACTATTGCATAAATAACCCTCCAATATGCGTGCACTGATTGATTTTTTTTTTCCCCCTTGACGTTCAGGCCATCTATGACAACTCTTATGGCCTCTTCTGACATGCTGTTATTTTTCTCCTTCATCTTTGAAGCAAGTGACATCTACAAGATTGTGCTGTCTGAGCTCCTTCCTTCTCCCCATAGATTTTGAACATCATTAACTTGTCTTACCCACTTTGGCTGGGGGTAAACACTGTGTCACTGTGGGTTTTGTGAACAGCTGGCTGGGCTGATCAGAGGCCTCTTGGTGCCTTCAGAGGTTCACCCTAAAGCTGACAAATTAAAGTGGGGGCGAAAGGAAAGACAGAGGCATTAGTAATTCCTGAGCTCAGGAGTAGTTCAGCCAGAGCTTCCCCTGGTAACTGTCAGTTTCCTTCTCATCCTCCTTTATCTATTTAGTTGTAACGATGAAAGCTCAAATGTGAATGCAAATACAAGATAATTTTGCAGATCATCTTTCCTAGGAATGCTACAATCATTACAGGCTGAAATAATCTAAGTAGAAACATAATAGCAAAGAGAGAGAGGAATGAGCCAAGAAGAAAATAAGTTTTTAGCTGAGTTCTGGAAGGAAACAGAGCTAATGAGTTGGAGCTCATCTAGATGGCAGCAGCAGGCATTACTTCTCCTAGTGAGAGGTGATGCATGTCTGGAGAATAAAAGTGAATTAAAAAGTTGCCTTATAAGTGATATGGGAGTTGAAGGAGCTACAGGAAAGGGCTAGGAGTAGACTGAAACAACTAAGGTATCATGGATTTACGTGTACTTCATTTTATTCAGAGTGACTGATACTGGGCAGTTCATAAAACCAGGCTGCTATATCTGTATAATCCCTAGCTGTCTTTATTTTTAAAATAGTATTTGGGATGAGCATTTTTAGTCCTGTTGCTGCAACAGAGTGGCCAGGGAAAGAGAACAAAGGTGGCAGCAGAGGGTTTGCCCCAGGCTGGAGACCAGCACCAGGATGTGCCAGGGTTTTGGACCACCCACTGGTGTGCCCACCCCCCGTGCCCGTCTGGAAGATAGCCCACAGCATCAAAACAGAAGCATGTGCAGTTTATGGGCTCATTTGTCCTCTGCCTTCTCCTGTCAAACCTGGAGCATGAAGTTCCTTGGGGTGGCTGCAGCCTTTTGCCCTAGCAATGGTGCCAGGCAGATGTTCGAATTTAATGTAGGCAGTTCCTTTGCCTTTTTTTTGTTTTGTTTTGTTTGTGAATCCTGGTTAAGCAGGCTAACAGAGCCAGGAACTGTATAATTAGTGGGAGGAGGTCCCCGTGTTTGCAGGGGGCAGTTGTTAGCAAGGCTGTTCCAGGCTGAGCTCACCAGGCTCTGCGCTCGCACTGTGCCAGACGGAGCCGTCGGTGAAGATGGGCAGGTGGGCTGCTTAGTGAGACAGAAAATAATTAGGAGAACATTAGTTTTAGGTTGAAATAAATGGATTGTCCAGCTGTAGCTGCTGTAGAGAGGAAGCTGAATGTTAATTAGATGCCACCAGTAATTATGGTGATTATGTATTTTTTGAGTGGCTGTTGGGAACAGTTCAATTCACTTCCACAGGGTAATGTGAATGACGTTTCTGATCGGTTTAAGGAAGGGGAAAGGTACTTTTTTTGGTTTTTTGTTTGATTTGTTTTGGTTTTTTTTTAAACAAGGACAGTTGCAGTAAAACAAAGCTACTGGATGATGCAAAAAAATGTAAGTTGTTTGATGTAACTGCTCAGAAAAAATGATTGTTCATTGAAGTAAAAGAAAATGCTTTGTGTCTGCTGCAAGAAATATATCCTGCCTTTCTAAGAGAAAAATTAGACCCTGGCAGAGATGGGACCTAAACCTGTTTTTCCACCTCATGGTGCATTTTCTTAACTGTGAGACAAGCAGACCTCTTGAAAATAACTCTGAATTTATTTTGCTGGCTTTCAGGCCTGTTTGATGCTTCTCTCGCCTTCTTACACAGATAAAGGTGATGCCAGTAAAATTAATGGAAACAGTGATTTTGTAAAAGACTATTACTTACATTACTTGCCAAGGGCCAATTTTAATATTTAGATCAGAAGACTAATTTTACAGGCTTGTCCATGCACAAGGGGCTACTCTGAAACAGTTGCTTCATACATATTTATGTAGGCACTGTGATAAATCAAGTGCCCACATGCGAATCTGTTCAGCAATATCTGTTGTGCTCTATATTCAATTTTTCTTTCAGTTTTTTCTTTCAGTTGTAGATTAAGCCACTCACTTATACCCACTAGTTAAGAAGTGAATGCATTAACATGCCACCCACTGTGTCTGATAACCTAACTAACACCTTCGATCTCAGACAGCCTCAGCTCAAATTCACTCAGCATTATTTGTCAAGATTATTTGTAGACTAGATTTGCATAAATTGCCAACAAGCATGTACTGAACACCCAGACTTTTGTGGAATACTTTACTGGAAATGACTGGTGTGCAAGAATGTTGTTTTCCATGCACACCAAGTGCTGCTCCTGGGGGGTTCTCATTTCAAGAAATAATAGCTAATACTTGAATCTTACACACACTAAATCTGCACAAGCCCAAGGACAGTGAGCTGCTTTGTACAGAAAGCCTCTGCTGGTTGGACAAGGACAGTCTTCTGCGATCCCCAGGGAAGGTCGGCCTAAAGCCCTTGTGTGGCTGCCTAACGTGAAGCCTAAAAAATGCACCATTCGCCTTCGTTCACAGGGGAAGTACAGTACCTCACCCCCTGACCTTCCTGAAGCTCAAGCATGGAAGAGCCTTACTGATGGTGATTCAGGTAAGACATTGCCTGGTGTTTGCATTGGCCATGTTACTTTCTGTTAGGGGCATGACTGATTTTTCTGAGCGTTGGGACAATACAAGATACTCTGATGACATGCAGTGGTCAACATGTCTCAGACAGAACTGAGGATGTCCCCAGCACAGCATCCTACACTTGCACTTTTGGAGACATCAGTTGGAGAGGTGTAACCTTTCACCACGTGGCCCAGCCCTTGCTTTTCTTCAGCCTTGTTCTCCATGTGGAGTTTCTTCAGTGGTCCCTGGTCATTGTTACCAGGAACCACCTACTCCTTTGGGTGTGACTAGAAGTCCATCCATTACAGAGCTGAGTGCAAGTGTCCTGCAGCATGAGATGGGCACTTACAGACATCTCCTCTCTCCTGCACCCGGGCACATGGGCAGGTCTGTGGCATGGTGTGCCCTTCTCAGAAGCAGCTGAGTTTTGTTCCCATAGTGGATGCAGTTGTGTAGGGAGGAAGGATTTGCACATCTGATGGACCTGGAGCAGTGAGTGGGCTGATTGCCTGAGCAGCAGGGTGCCCCACATCTGGGAAAAAGCCTTGGGCTAACAGCTGGCTGAAAGCTTTTGGTGGGTTGGATGCGTCTGGGAGCATATGATTTGCCAAAGGGAAGGCTCCTGTCTCCGTTGCAAACACAACATCCCTTGCTTTCCTTAATTACTTCCATCTAGGAAAGTTGATGGCTTCTTTGATTGAACTATGTTTAATGAAGAATAGGTAGCGAGATGAATGCTTGGCTCTTGCATCTAAAATCCACTGATAATTAGAACTTATAGAAGCAGTAATGTACTTCCTTTTAGTTTTTCCCTGGTCAATGAGTTACTTGAAACACATTTTCATCCTTTTATCCATAGTACTTTAATTTGGGGAGTACAGAGACCCTGCACACATTTTCTTGCACGCTTGGACCACTGGGCAAATGGGAGAGTTGGGCTGTCCTTGATTTACCCAGTGCTTACACAGCCTGTGCCTTCTTCTTCCAGATTCATCCTGAAGGATCTACTGCTGTTTGATGGGAATACATGAAAACACACTGTGTCACTTCAGGAGGAGCATCGGACAGCCTGGGACTCTTGTTCCTCTTCTTTGAGGATGAAGAGCTGACAGTTTTAAATGGACACATCACAAGCAGTATAGTCAAGAGGAGATGGAGGAAGATTGGGAGCTCTGGCAGGTTTTGAATCTTCGAAGAGTCAGACCCCAAGGATGTTGATCTTGATATTAAGGCCTGTGTTTATGATTGCTTTGCCATGTTCTCCTTGAGGACCTGGCTGAGCATCCAAAGAGGGGTTCTGTCACCTCCACTGCAGGCTGGCTCATGCCCCCAGACCTGTTTTGTTGCTGTGAGCTCCTCTCTGTGCTGTGCCATCACCAACACTTAGAGGAGCAATGGGAGATTTTGCAACTCTTGTGCCTGGCAGCCTCAGTTTTCCTTGTTTGTCCTTTACTGTCCTTCTCTCCTCCTGTACTTGGACACAGGAATAGTTCTCAGTCATGCTGGTGGGTTTGATTCAGCCCTGATGTGTTGGTGCTTCTCTCCTCTGCCCTCGCTATGCCTGGCACAGCTGAGGCTGTGGGCTCTGCATGCTGGCAGGGAGGTGGCAGCCCATTGACAGAGCCACAACTAGGGTGACTTGGGCCATAACACAGTTTCTCTGTGTCTTTGCAGCTTTCTGAATAAGGAGGTCTGTCAGCCTGAAGGTTCATTTGCACAAACACCATGGGTGAGAAATCTAACACTGTGTTGGGCCATGTTTATTTTAAATCTCAGGGCTGCTGAGAGCTCTGTCAGCCAAGGCAGTCCCCCAACCCTTGAGAACACCAGGGCTCTCCAGGCTGGACATGGTGGGAGCTTTCCTGGTTTGCCTGGGAGCACTGTGGTGCTGCTTGGCAGTCCAGGGAATGGCAAAGATGATTTTTCTATCTTCTTGTCTTAAACAGTGAAGCAAGTTTAGTGATTGGGGGAGAATAGAGTAATGCACCTCAGGGAAGAGCTGTCTTCCCAAAGGGCTCTCACAGGGCACATAAAGGGACTTTTAATCCTGGGGTCCCTCTGGACTTCTGGCCAGGGTGTCTCAGGCTTGCATGGGAAGCAGTAGTTTCCTGTGTGGCTGCAGAGCATTGTGCTGGAGCTGGTCCATCCTTGCTGTGGGGTGGGGGAAAGGGTGAGCAATTTTTTTTTTACACATTTTTAAACTGGTGCTCTGTTTCTCTCACTCCTGGGTTGATGGACACTGCTGTTGTGTATCCCAAGGATGGCTCTGGGAGCTGGCTGAGTGAAGGTTGGGATGCTGTGCCACCTGTCTCTGGCTGTAGTAGGCAGGGGGGTGGTTATTCCAGGAGGAAAAACGCCTCAGATGAACCAGTCTCCCATGATTCCCACATGGACCTGCTGGTGCAGTGAGTGTGCTGGTGTGCCCTGTGCTCGTCTGTGTGTGTCAGTCCCAGCACAGGGAGGGGCTCCTCCAGGCAAGGGAGATGACTCTGGAGCTCATCCAGGCTCATGCAGAGCCCTGGCACTGGCTCCTTCCTGGCATGGGCACCTTCCTCTGGGACACCACTTTGGGAAATGTGTTGTTTCCCATCCTTTCCTTGCCAGCTCTCAGCAGTTTCTGTGTGTGCCCACCAGAGAGCAACCCCAGCACAGGGTTGTTGTCTCCAGAGAGATGGATTGTAGGGTTGACTGTGAGGTCAAATCCACCTTCCTTCACCCTTCCAGCCCTATCACATTATCGCAAACCTGAGCTGAATAGTGAGTTTAGGCCCTCTGTGTCCAGGGCAAGAGGAGTATCCCACAGGGAAGGAAGGACATGCTGGAGGAGAGAGGCAGGAGACCTTGCCTGTGTCTTCTGCAGCAAACCCGGTGCCATCTCCAGGGAAGGACCTTGCCATGAATTAGCAAGGGACATCAATCCAATGTACAGAAAACAAGTAAGGGTTCAGACAGAGGTTAACAATTTGAATGGCTAAAAGTCTGGTGCTTTTTGCAGTTTCCTGTAAGTGCATAGACAAATTGTACTCATCTTGTAGAAGCACAGAATCATTTGGAAAAGACCTTTAAGATCCTCAAGTCCAACAGACACCTCAGTGGGTATCTTTGGTGCTTGAACAGGTAGCTGGGTGTCTTGGTGGGAATTTTTATGTGAGACTCCATCCCAGTGTTTGGGGAAGGAGCAAACCTGTGCTTTTCATGTATCCTCAGGCTTTGTGAGTGTCAGCTCAACCTCAGTGCTGGCAAGAAGTCCCAGGGTAGGCAGTCACAGCCGGGCTTGAAGGTGGGGTTCAACTATGCAACATCAAGTACCTTACCTGGGCTGCCTGGGTCAGGAGGGAGAGATGGGCAGGATTGGGCTTTCCTGGGATAGACACAGCACAAGGGACTGAATCTCCTGCTGGAAGGACCTGTCCCTGCCCTCTGTGCTTCACCCAAGCTGTAGGAGCAGCATTCACGTGCCAGTGGTGGCTGCCAAGGGCTGTGGCACTGCTGAGCTGCAGCCCCAGCGCCTGCAGAAATGGGCTTTGAAAGAAAGCTGAGGCAAGAAACAACTCCTTGCTATTTTTATCCTCGCACCAGCCCCCGGGGATTTCGATTGACAGGATTAGTTATGAAGCCAATATTATGAGTTTAACTATGAGTGAAATAACACAACTTCTGTGGGAAGCAGAGTAAAAGAGGCAATTATACAGTCGTTTAATAACAGCGCACTGCTGGCTGGGTAGCTGAAAACTTACAGTTGACAGTAATTAGATTTTTCCATTCTTCCTGTTAAATAGCTATAAAAATTACAACAGAAAATAATCTGATTCTCTTTTATTTCATGCTGTTTTCATCATCCAGTCGGTATCCATTTGGCCTTCTGATTGTTCTTTTATATGTTTTTAGTATCTGGTGTTTAAGGCATGCAGAAATGGGACAATATTAAAAAATGCAGAAAGCACTAGGAATGAGGGAATGGCAGTAACACTCTTCTGAGCATGAGAAATCCAGGGGATGCTTGAATGGACAGTGAGGGCCTTCCAAATTGATTAACTCTGAACAACTGGTCTTCTAACCACAGGAGTTATTCCAAATAATTTAAAATTACAGTAAAAAACGAGATGTTAGAAATTAAATCCCCATTTCCCTGTCTGTTACTGTAATGTGCCAGGTGTAGATAAGCAGGAGGAAGGGAGGGAGGTGCTGTGGCACATCAGTCTGCACTGGGTGCTTGCTGCCCTCATCTCCCTGATGGCATGGGAGTCCATGCTGTGATGTGATTCTGGGCTTCACTCCCACCTTGGGCTCCGTGCTGGGGTGGCAGTGTGAGTAGTGGGGGTGTTTGTTGGCTGGCAAAGAGCAGACTTGGACAAAAATCTGTGAGGCCCCTCAGATCTGCAGGGCATCTTCTCTTTCCAGTCTTTGCTGCTCTTCCACAGCCCTGCAGTGCTGGGGCTGTACCAGCCTTCATGTCCCTATTGTTCACATCCCAAGTGATGCTACCTTTTCTGCTACTGCCCTCCTTTCAAGCACTGTAGTTTTTTTTTCCTCTCTGTGTCTAGACAGCAGTAAGTTGTCTCTTATGGCATAAAAATGTGAATCACTTTAGAAATACACAGTTAAACTTGCAGGGTGAAACATGATGAGCCAGCATATGTGTGGCATTTTGGCTGCTTATGATCATAGCTTGAAAGTGCTGCACAGCACAAAGGGAAGAACTCTCAGGTTTGCTTTCACCATTGAAAGCTCAGGATGGGATATTTGCTTGGAGATTAAATGTACTCTTTCTTTTGCTCTCCTTTACCTTGCAATGTAAAAGATCCAGGTATGATAAATTTAATGTGAGGTGGTGTTTTGCAGCTCTGGTGCCTGGTGGGATCTCTGACACACGCAATAAATACGTTCTGCAGCAGCACACCCGACCTCACAGCACAGCGTGGCTCTGATTTTATTTCTTTTGCTCTGTCATGGCAGGAGCATCACAGTTCAACTTCACACTCGTGTTTCAGTTTTAAAGCACTGTGCAGGTGCCCAGAGCTGATAGCAGGGCAAAGGCCACCGCCAGGTTTGCCTCTACCCCATTTGGTTCTACTAGTCAAAGAAATGCACTGTGTTTTTGGCAGATGCAAATGCTCCAGATGGTCCTGGGAAAAGATTTTATTTCACTTCTTCACTTTAATCAAATCTTGTTTGTGGCTCCGGTAGAGCCTTTTTTCTTCAGGGGCTTTTAAAAACGTACCCCTTCTCTTTTTTTTCCTACCCCTACCTCTGAGCCTGTGACCTTCAGCTCATCCCTGTGTCACTGGAAGTTGTTCTTCTGGTTGGTGCAGTCTGCCATCCAAAGCATGTTTTTCTGGTGCTAGTCTTTAAAAAGTGGATATAATCCATTAATCACAGTGTCTGACTGTTTCCTTGTTGGGGGCAGTTGGCAGGTTTGAGCCAGGTGGACCAGGTAGTGAGCAGTGCGTGGGGTCTTGACACCTGGACATGCACTGGTGAAGTGCAAACTTTCAGTGTGTGCTGAAACAAATATTCCCTCGTGTTCTGGGTTCCTACTGGCCCCTGTGTGAGGGACAGGGACAGCTCAAAACAGCTGGTGCTGCTCTTGGGCTGTGTCTGCTGCCCCCATAGGCAGCGTTCTTCTGCAGAGCTCTGGTGGAAGAGCAAGAGGCTGGAAGGAGTCACGTTCTGGGACTGGTCCAACCTGTGGGCTGCTACCTGGACTTAATTTTGGCTTGGGAGGATGAGGGAGAGGAGAGCTGTCATGTCCCCCCTTAGCTCCATCTGGAATGGCATGTGCGCTCCTGGGTGTGTGCTGTGCTGATGCTCACACAGTGCCCGAGTCGCCACCCTGCATTAGCTTATTCCAGCACATTTCCTTGTTACAAATTAGATCCATTTTGCCAATTGCTGCTGCACTGGTAATTGAATTGAAGGGGTATTTTTGTTAGTTTTCCTTCTCTTTCTATTCCCCCCCCCCTTTTTTTTTCACCGGAGTAAATCAGGAATAAGTCAACAGAACCAAGCCCTTAGTGCTTTCAGCAACATGCTCATTTAAATTGGATGCAAGAGGGTGTCTGTGTTTACATTTGGCCTGCCAAGAATCTCTGTTTCAGAAACTGGCTTACATAATATGTCAAAATTGGTTTACTCATTAGCATTGCAAACTGCGTGAAACAAGGCGCAGATTGATAAACTCACAGCAATATTTGCATCCGGATCCGAGTGGCACAGGGGGAGGGGAGGTTCATTAGGAAACGTTCCATTTCCACGGGAAAAACAAATGGTTTCCAGTTATAGATCTCAGACTTCGTTAATTTTCTGTCTTCCCAAATTTAAATAAAGATTGCGAGGGAAATGTGAAAATCTCTGTTGGCAAACAGGCAGCCTATCTTAATATTTCCTGTGCTGGTGGGTTGTTTACAGCAGTGGCTCCAGGTAGGCTGATTATGCTCTCCCAGCTGGGGCTCCAGCCTCTCTGCCAGGCTCCAGCCTGCTTGGACACCACTGCTGCCTTGACTGATGCTTTCTCTGCAGCACAGGTGAGATGGAATGTTAGTATTATTAATTAACTTTTCCAGATGTGGAGTGGGCACCGATGCCGTAGCATGGTCCAAAGGGCCTTTGGTGTTGCTGCCTGTTCCTGGCTTTACCTGGCCAGGGCAAGGGTGCAACCCAGCCTTGGGCAGAGCTGAGAACCCTGATGTGGAAAAGCTCCAGCTCAGGTATGCTCCATGACTAGACTGATGAAATTGCATCTCCACAATGCAGTGTGTGATTTTAGAGGTGTCTGTACATCTGCACACACACAGGAGCAGGCAGGAACAGGGCTTCTGGGGTAATATGAACAAGCATGTTAAGAATAAAACAACAAAGCAATTAGAGTGTCTAATGGTAGCAGGTGCCTTTGGGCTTCTGCCCTGTGGGTGTTGGATACTCTGTGATGGGCTGGAGGTGGTGGGAAGAGACAGCAAAGAGTGGTGGGGAGCCAGACATTCGGAAAAGTTTCTTCACTGAAAGGGTAGCCAAACGTTGGGA
Organism: Orthonyx spaldingii; assembly: GCA_013397795.1. Classification (NCBI taxonomy): domain Eukaryota; kingdom Metazoa; phylum Chordata; class Aves; order Passeriformes; family Orthonychidae; genus Orthonyx; species Orthonyx spaldingii. The sequence goes on from VZTJ01011336.1 coordinate 5,051,879, forward strand.
TAGGCTGCCCAGAGAGGTGGTGGAATCTCTGTCCCTGGAAGTGTTCAAACAACGTGTATGTGCTGCTCAGGGATATGGTTTAGTGGTGGACTTGGCAGTGCTGCATTAAGTTGGACTCTGTGATCTTGGAGGTCTTTTCCAACTTTTATAATTCTGAGCTGTCCTCGTGTGAATGCCTCCCCTGAGTCCTGCGGTATCCAGGGATAAATTTCTTCCCAGACTGCTGCCTGTCCTGTTGCTGGTGTGTCACTGCATCCCTTTCAGCAACACTGGCCATGAACCTTGCACAGAGGTGATGCAAATCTGTTGGATGTGTACTGCTTTTCAGTAGTATCTAAAGTAGTTTGGGGCTTAAATCCCGGGAAGTTTTTTAGTTTGCTTTGAAACTCCCAACTCAAAAATCAGAAGTAAAAAGCTCTGATACAGCATAGAGATGTGGCATAGCAGTACTGGTGTTGGCAGCAGCTCTTCTTGTTCTTGGTAATGCTGATACTTGGCCAATCCAGTATTTCAGATGAATTTTTGAAAAGGAATCCAATAAAGCTGGAGAAAGGACCAGCCTGTAGTGCTGCAGGGTCTGCCACAGCCTGACAAGTGTTTTGCCTTAGCAGCAAACATCAGCACGTTTGCTTTCAGCAGTGTTAGAACTGATCCACAGCATTCATGGTGAGTTACCAGTTAGGGGGGAAAAGGAGCCTTTGGTTCCTGTATCCTGTGGAGTCTGTGTTGCAGCATTGTTTGGAGGAGGTGTGTGACAGGACAGGTCCTGTCTGCTGCAACCCATTGTGCTCTGGCTAAAGCTGCATCCCTACATCCCACACAGGTGCCCAGGTGGGCACGTATTTTCAAGGGCTGAGACATGGCAGCTCTCAGCTCAGCAAAACTCTTTCAGTGTATACTTTTCAAAGTTTTCAGAAGACTTCAGTCAGTTTAAGTAAGCAGTTGTTAGCTGTGGGAAGGGAAAATAAGTTTTCTCACTGGAAAATGAAATGAGAGGTGTTTGCATTTCACTTACTCTCACACCTTGCAACAAGAGGCTGGTCACCATGAGATACAGCGCATTTGAGTGCCAGCTGGAGAACTGAATGCAGTGAAGAAGGCCAGGAGCAATGAGATGCATCAGCTGGGGAGCTGAGGCAAGCTGAGCATCCTCCTGCCATCCTCCACCAATGTGCACCCACAGGCTGGAGAAGAGGTCCCAGGGCTGCAGGAGAACCAGCATCACCCTTTGTGCTGATGCAGTGTGTGGTGAGTTTTGTGTGGTCCTTGGTCACCTTTGACCATGTGGAGCATGGACATGACTGCAGAGTGCAGTTCCTGCATTTATAAGGCATCAAAGGATTGCTCACAGTGCAGGGGGAGGCAAATGCTGCCCAGCTCTGCAGACCAGAGTCGCTGTGGTGTTTAATCTTCGTGGCTGAGGCTCAGGCAGGTAGCTGGTGAATGTTTTTGTGTATGTTAAAATGCACCATTACAGCAGAGCAGTGCTTCAGCCTGGAGAAGTCTCTGAGCATCACAGTATCTCCTCATTACAGCATCCACCAGCATCAGGCTGTATCTGCTGGAAACACAGGGCCACATCGACAGCAGTGACATCTGTCAGCCTGGCTGTGCAGCTCCTGCTTGTGGGAAAGGGGCCTGGAGTACTGTGCTCATAAAGGGCTGTCAGAGCCTCCTCTGTGCCTGGATTGTGCTAGAAGTGCCAGCCCCCAGCAGGTAAACTGTATTATCAGATTAATTCAGCCTCCTTGCTTTTGTCTTCAGGATTTTCCCTCTGAATTCCAGCGCTTACTGTACAACATAAATCCCAAGCCTCTGGGGAAAAGCAATTGTGCTCCAATTTTGCTGCGCAGAGAACTGTTGTCACCCCACAGGTGTTTCTGTATACCAGCATGTAACTTCTGTCTCCTAATAAAAGGGAAATGTGCCTTATGTCACATATATTTGAAAATGTTTGATGCTGTGTGTAGAAAAGAGGGTAAAAGAGTGATCAGCCCAGCACTGATCAATGAACAGCAGAGTGTGGTTCTGTCCTGGTTACACCGAGTGCTGTTGGGGCACGGGTAAGTGCAGAGCAGACACTTTGCCAAGAAGGATCCATGGATCCATTCCTGCTCTTAACGTGCTGGTGTCCTGAACACAGAGCAGAGATGGGGGACTGGCCTGAAACCCCTTTTGTGAGGAGGTTTGCTGTGACAGGGTGTGAGGTTTGTGTCTGTGTGTAGCTGCCAGGGGGGAGCAAATGTGGCACCTTCCCAAAGAAGTGGTGTTTGTCTGCCACGGAGGTGTCCTGCTCACAGACAGGTGCCTGAGCTCATCCCCTGATACATCCTTCTCCCAACACACATGGGACACACCAAAGGTTTTGGTTGGATGAATTAACAGCACAAAAATTTTCCCTCTTGGTGCAAGGCAACCCATGGGTTTCACATTGGTTTTCTCTGATACACGAAATGGGACAAAAGCTCAAATTCCAGGAGGTTGCTTTGGAGGTCTGGTCCTGTGCAAGCACAGGCTGAGCTCAACACACATGAAAGTATGGGAGACTTGAGACGTCTTTTCCCCTTTCTGGATGGGCTCCTTGCTGCAGCTGCAGGGCAGCTGTCTGAGGTGCAGTGAAAGGCATCTCAAAATGCAACAGAGTCCAGACAGCCCCCAAACCCCACAATGAAGAAGCACTGCTCCAACGACAGTCAGTAAGTGGATTTTGGAGGATCTTCACGCTTTTTTCAACTCTAGCCCAAAATTGTGAGCTGATTGTTTTCTATGGAGCACACGAGGGCCAAAGTGATGCTGCATTAACAGTGGGTGGGAAGGGGCTGCATCTCCCAGCCCACCGTGGTGGTACCTGCACTACAGCAAAGCAATCAGCCCCTCGCCGAGGGAAAGGGTTTCTCCACTCAGGCTATGTGTAGTCAGTGTCTCATAATATGAGCATTTTGCCATCCCTCTGCAAACAAGGCTGAGGCTGCTGCCTGATTGGTATATCATCTCACTTTCTCTCAGCATTGATTTTCTTGCTCTCCTTATTTGCTTCATAAAAAGCGAGGCAAGGAGCTGGCGCTTGCTTGCTCCCTCTCCCTCCCTCTCTCTCTCTCTCTCTCCCTCTCTCTCTCTCTCTCCTGTGAGAAGCTTTTGGGAGCCTTTATTTTTAGTATGAGACAAACCTTGCTTTATTTCAGGAGACGCAAGTTGGATTATAAATCCTTCTGTAAATGTGTATGGTGATATTTGCTCCGGTAAGTTATATGCATCTCTATTTATTTGTGTAACTGTACTGGCTGGGGGAGAAGTGAGGTTTTTCAGGAATTGTGAAGCCCACAAAATTGTGTTTAGGCTTGGTTTCTTTGTAGTCTTATGCTGAGCCAAACTGTTCTGTGGTTTTTAGATACGTTGAAATATTTTCAGTTTGTATTTTGCTTTGCAGAGAAGAATGCCTGCTTTGAAAACTTGTTTTGCACTTCATTTTAACTGCAGAAACATGGTCAATGATGATTAAAGGGGAAAGGAATTCTTATTTATTATGTTCCTTTTGGCATTTTAAATCAAAGGTGCCTCCAAAATAATGCAGCAATATTTGATATAAAAAAAATCAGTAAGAGCTATTTAATATTGATCAAGCTGAAGTATGACATCTGACTGCCTATTACCTTAGATCAATCTAAAGTATGACAGCTTGGCAGTGACATGCTCCTCATCAAAATATGTTAATGAAATAAAGAAAATCTTTAATTAAGAAAATAGCTTACTTTTCAGAGTGTAACATCATTAAAACAGGTCGATAGACTGTTGCTCTGACTTTCTGCTCCCTGCCTTTGCTTTTACAGCTCAGCAGCCTCGTTCCTCAGCCCTCTTGGCTGACTTGGAGACCTTGTTACCTGTGAATAACAGCGAGGTGCAGTTATTTCTCTCTCCCCATCACAGCTCCTGGTGAGCTTTCCAGGCAGCACAAATCAGGGACTGTAATAGCAGGCTGAGGAACACAAGATGTATAGCTTTAATACTTTCAGAGTGAATAATACGTGAGTTTGCAGCATTATATTGATTAATTTATTGACACTTTAATTCTTTCATACTTGAACCGTATCCATGGGGGTCGATAGCTTTGGTGTTCCAGAAGTCTTTAAGAACTCCAGCGGTAGCAAAAGTTGGAGCTGCTGTGAGAGCATGTTTGAGTATGTATCTGCTTAGAAAATCAACAGATTAAACCTAGAATAGTCTGCTACTCTCATGATACCAGGGCATGCTAATAGATATATGAAGTGTACTTTAATAGGATGTTAGAAGGCTGTAACTGAGTTTATTAAACCCACAGGAGAAGGTAAGAATGTGTCTGGAAGCCCAAACGAAACTCTTCCAAAATCTGAGAGAAATTTCAGATTAGCAATAACTGCTTAGTCATTTTAAGCTGCTTTTGGAAAGCTTTAATTGTCCTGTCCCCTCCCCTTTTATTTTAAATGTAATAGTTCACTTGTCTTCTCACCTGCCTGCAGAGCAGCTGATGGGAATATTTGGTGGTGTGCCCTCAGCAGTGGCTCACGGGCTCTGTTGCATCTGTGCCCTGGCTGGGCTGAGCCGATGCCGGTGCCCAGCATCCCACAGGCAGCCAGGGCATTCCACAGGCAAGCCCATGCGCTTTGTCCCTGAAAATGTAGTCAGTAGGCACTCAGTTCAGAGGCTTGCTGATGTTTTTGTGATCGCTGTTTCATAAGGACCGTATATATTTAGAGCAGCTGCATTGCCTGAATGCGTGTGCTCAGCACAGAAAACATGGTACAGAAAATGTGCTGTGTGCCACTGTGTAAGGGAACAAGGTGCATAACAATAATTGTCTTCTTCACAGTTCTTTAGCTCCTCAGGTGTGGAGGGCATGGGTGTCTGAGCAATGCACATCTCACTTTCTAAGCATAATGCTGCTTGCCTGAGGACAGCATTGGGCATTTCTAACTTTGCTCAGCCCTGGTATCTGGCTCAGTGCAGCGTCCTCCAGGTGAGCAGGGCCATGGTCAGAGAACATGTTTGGGTGACCCAGGGAGGGGAAGGGGCTGGGTTATATGAACTGAAAAGCACAGTTCCTGCTCCTACCCTGCAAAACTAAAGGCCTGGTTTTTCTGTGCCACATAAGTCATCATAGCAGGGGTGCCAGACTGCCCTGAAGCCAGGTTGTGGTTTATTAAGGAAGGCAGTTGATTTCATCCTAATAGCTTTGAAGCAGGAAAAGTGGCTTGAAATGGCTGGTTTGACTGCAGGCAGGGGCAAGTCTCATCCCTGTCCCTGAGGGCAGGCTGCCAGCAGCCAAGGGACTTAAGGCACATAGTGAAAATGTGGTTAAGTCCATTGCTGCAAGACTTTCTCTTGGCAGAGGAGCTTTTGGCTGAGCAGAAATGATCCCATCAGCCTACATCTCTACAGGGTATGGCTGACACAGACTCAGGGGGACAGGCGAGCTTGCCCTGCTCATCATGTTATACATACAGAAGTCTTTAGTGTTTGTGGGGTTTTGTCTCTGTCCTTTTGCCCATCCTCGTCCTGCAAAGTGTGGTGACCCTTCATGTCCAGCTACTCGGTGGTAGCAGGTCTGGGGGCAGCTGCTCCCCAGCCCAGTACCACCAACCACCACTCAGCTCTCCGACCTTGGAGCAGCCTCCTTCACCTCCCCAGGAGTGTGACACCCACTCTGCAAGATGACTTCAGGCTGATGTGCGAACCAGGGCTTGGTGCAACTGCAGGGACAGGTTCACAGCATGGTGCTTTGCAAGCCTCAGGACTGAAGATGTGAGATTTGTGCCAGTGGGCTGGAGGCGTCACTGTCCCCTGCTAGCAGGTGTGTCAGGGTTTGAAAGGGGTTTGAAACACTGTTTTAGGGGTATTTGGATCCCAGGACCTTCATTTCCTTTGAGACCTGTCTTCCTGGCTGCTCCTCTAAGCAGCTCAAACAATTCCTAGAGAAATTCCATAAACTCTTTTAAAAATTGTTTTCTTAAATATCTGGCTCCTCCTGAATGCCAGAATCTCTTTTTTTAGCCAGATTCTTGGAAGACTTAATGAGTACTTTCCTCAGCTCTGTTAATCCTGTTCAAAACAACAGAAACTCTACAGGGGGAATTGTATTGATACTGGGTAGCAGCTGCCTGTCAGTGCTGGTGATGGCAGGTGGTACTTTATTCTCCATGTCACTCTTGATTAAGAGTTCGTGTAGAATTATGTGACCATTTTTTTTCCAGGGAACTTTTCTGTGAACATAGGATGGTAGATGACAACCTAACCTGGAGCTTGGTTTTTCCTGATTTTGGTTGCAGGCTCTCTTTCCCTCAGAAAGCTGAGCACAAGGAGTTTCAAACATTAGCGTATCACACCCTTGTGAATTCCACTCATTTGTGTGTGGTGGGCTGGAGACTCAGCCCAGCTGGTCTGAGCAGAACTGGGGTCTCCAGGTCCCTCCTGAGCTTGAGGTACCACTGTGGGATGCAGGCATTTCGGAGCAGTGCCATGGACTGGGAGCAGAAAAGGGCCACGTTCCCATTCAGTGCATCCCTGCTCCTTCATCCAGAGCCAGCGTGGGCAGCCTGGTGTGAGGTGAAGAGCTGAACCTGCTGCCTGCCAGCACTGCAGCTGTGTGTCTGTGCACAGGAGGCAGGGTTCCTGGACAGCCCAGGGGACACGGAGCTCCTTGCTGTGCATGTGGTGGCACAGTGCCAGCCCTGGAGAAGCTGGAAGGTCCCATGGGTTTGTCTGGGCTGCAGGCGAGGTTGGGGCTGGGGACAGACCCCCTGTAGAACTGTGGAGCTTGCTCAGCCTTTATTTGCTCCAGTGTCCAGTGCAGATGGGAGGGTCTGGCTCTGCCTGTCCTTAGTTTGCAGATGTGACCAAAGGGTTGCAAAGAACCCTTGCACCTGCAGTGAAACTCTTTAGTAAATGAGCTCTGGGGCCAGAGACGTGACAGTCTTGTGAAACTCCTCAGCTGTCGTCCTCTGTCATGTGCAACCTCTTACTTTGGAGGAAAAAAATAAAAGGCAAGGAAAGAAGAGAAAATAAGAAAGATGTGCTAAGCCCATCTGTAGAGACAGAGGAAGAGACAGATGATCAGCATGGGGTATCTGCAGTGCTGTGCCTTCCCTCTCCTCTCTGTTCCAAACCACTGGGTGTGTGTCAGGGCTGTCTGTCCATCTGTCTGCACGCAGGCTGGGTGGGTGGGAGAGCCCTGCACCACCTGAACGGCAGCGCAGCAGCTCAGCTGTCACCGAAACTCCCCGGCACCGTGGCACAGCAAATATGCTGCAGCAGGCTGTAAAGCTGTAAACATATGGGCACTAACAACAGATTAAGTGAGTGATTTAGTCTAAGGGGCTTGGTAGATTACCATAAAATGTATCTTAATTAGAAAAGCAAAGTTGCACAGAGTCAATGAGGATGAAATGTCTCTGTAGGCAACAGAGTGAGCGTTCTGTCCCCCATGCCAGGGGATGTGGATGGCGGTGGATGCAGCTCATGCCCACTTTGGGGGGTTTCCTGGGGTTTGGCCAATCCAGACCTGAGTGAAGGCTGCCCTCATGCTGAATTATTTGTTCTTTGACCCAGGAGACCATCCTGTGAGCTGCTCAGAATGAGACTGATGGTGGACTCGGGTTCCTTTAAAAGCTTTAACAAACCAGAAACTGCTGAAAGCAAAGGAAGAGAATATTTGCACATTTTCCTTAAAACTCTGTACCATTACCCAAAGATATATGTGAGTGTTTGCCGTGTATAGTACAGCTAGTCCCAGATAAAGGATTGGGGCTTCTAAGTGCTACCATAACACAAATAATTAATAAGTCTATCTCCCTCACTGTGTCCTTATCTTTTCAGTGAGCATGGCCATAATTAGCTTTCACCTGATTCTGAGTTTATAGCATATTCAATTGCGTTTCCATTCTGCTTGTGTTTTCTCTGCTTCCTTATTTTAGTGGTCCTGGCTTTATTCCACAGGCCGGAGTCTACAGATTAAAAAAAAAAAGCTGGACAATCATTTCCAGCAGTGCAGATGTAAAGATTGCAACAGCCAAAAGCATATTGGTGCATTATTGGTTGTGTACAAGTGCCTGGTTTTTTTTCCGGGGTCTGAGAGGAATTGAAGTACATTGGGAAGTGGCACAGAAGATTTGCAGCAGCTGCTGGCAGCTGAGAGAAAGGGAAGGATAACTGGTTGTCTCAGAAATAAGTATTTTGAACCATGAAGGAAATGGAGAATGTTCAGGCGAGATTTTTGAAGTTTTTTCTCTTTGTGTTTGGAAGCAGGTATGGGTGCAGATTTCAGGGAACATGAATGGAGGGGTGTGAAAAAAAAAGAGACAGGCAAGAGGTGTGGAGCAGCAGAGGAAGGGGGAGGATGTAGGGGAACAGGACAACTTTAACTGTCCAGATGAAGTGTTTCAGAGCTAGTGAGATAAGGACAATGTTGTTAGCATTTCCTAAATATGTTGTGTTTAGGTGTTGCTTTTTATGATTTAAGTGTGGGAAGGAGAGCAATACCTTCTCTGGGGACAGAGTGTAAGAGCAGTGGCAGAAAAGAAGAGGAGAGGGAGGTTTTAATTTTAAAAATGTTTCTTGCTCAAGATGTTCCCTTGAAATTCCCAGCGCTCAACAAAGCAATGTTCATTTATAGCCCATCATCTTAATTATTAAAAAATAAATTATTTTTACCATGTGGGCTGATATTTAGCCAGGAGCAAATTCTTATTCCAGCCTTTTGCACAGAGGTGGGTGTTGAGGTCAAAGCTAGCTCCAGTGGATTTTTCCATCCAAAACTAGTTTGAGATGAGGCAATGGGCCCCATGTTTGGGGACAGAGCCAGTGCAGGCGTGTGGGACAGCAGGTGGAGAGGCAGCAGATGACACCAGATAGTTACACAGGAGCCTAGGGAGCTGAGAGGAAGCTACTAATGGCCTCTGATGAGCATGGATGTGATAATAATGAGGTTAATGCCCTTTCATTCACCCAGAAACATCTTCAGGAATGTATAATCCCTGCTAGTCAATGGGCAATCATTAGGTCATAAATAATACAGCGTGATTGAAGGACAAGAGCCTTTCCTGTAATAATCATTTTCTGTCAGTGCTGACCTAGGGAGGGTTTGGTTGCAGCCCCCTCACTGTGCCCCGCTGCGGGGACCCAGCTGTCGGAGCATTTTCTGGTCAGAGGAGTGCTCCAGCCTCTCAGTTCCACTGTGTGCTTCTGTCACCAGAGCAGGAAAATTCTCATCAGGAGCCCAGGTCCACAGAGTAGTGATAGGAAAGGAGCTGAAGCTAATGGAAAGAACAAAGACACAAGTTAGGCGAGGAAGCGGTTCCGGGAGCCATCAGGGAGTGTTGCCAAGGGACGGTGGTGCCCAGTGGTGACCCTGGGAGAGCTGGGAATGGGTCTGGGCTGCCTGGCTGGAAGAGGTGCCTTGTCCTCTCTGGCATTTGGTAGATGGTGTGTACACTGTGTGTGCAACACTGCTTCTGCAGGCTGGGTTTGTGATCCCTTGCCATCCAGTGCTGCAGTGGAGGGGGTGTGGTGTAGGCTTGGTTGTAGTTGAGCCCCTGCGCCTGTATCGACCATCAGGGGTTTAAAGCCATTAAGTTCAGGGGCACTTTCCCTTCACAGAGTGCTTCCCATGTGTGCATGTCACTCAGCCATAATGTAAATCCCTGTGATTATTAGAGGGAGTAAATCCTACTCAGTAATAACTTGGATCATGCTCTGCATGCATTTATATTACATTATGGGCCATTTTAAGCCCAGATGCTTTTAAACCCACCAAGCAAAAGAGGAAACGAGCAGTCATTCAACCTTTTTTATTTTATAATTAAATGTTTACACTTGCTACACAATAAATCCCATATAATCAGGTTGTAAAGTCTGCACAAAACCTGTTGTTTTCTGGAGGGAGCAGAAACAGAGTTACATTTATTCATTAACCTGAGTGTTTACTGGGTTGTTGCACATTACCTGTTAGTAAAATAAGAATTGACTTATTATAAAAGCTCTCTTGTACCTCACCATGGCTTTCCGTGGTTTTGCATACAGTGCTCACATGTGGTTGGTGCCAAAGCAGCTCATGAGACAAGAGGAAGGGGACACAGCCTGGGAGTGGCTGCTCTCCAGGATTCTGGGCACTTGTGATGCTCTGGGTACTGTCACAGTGTGGATCCTGGTAGACACCACCACAGGTGGGGTTTTTTTTGCTGAAAGTCTAGGACTAGAAAAGCTCTCAGGCCCAAAAAGAAGCACATCTCTGCTGCAGTGACATATGTCACAGCATGAGTCATTCAGGGATTACATGTACAAATCTAAACATGTCTGTCCAACTTGTGCTCCCACGTCCTTAAATGAAGAGGGCACAAAGGAGGAGTTGTGGAGGCTGCAGAGGAAGAGTCATAACTTCCAGGTTGTTCTACAGCCAGAGGGGAAAAGGGCTGCAGGCTGTAGATATGTCTGTGATACCTTCCAAATGAAGACATGTAATTACCCCAGGTAATTACCCTAAGCCTGTCTGTCGGTGTCTTTTGTTTCATGGAAGACTCATCACCACTCTGTCAATGTCCATGTGCTGAAAGCAATTTATACTATAAATTAAAACAACCTTCAGGTCCTTGTAAATGCTTACCTCAACCTTTGACTAATGGTTAGAGGGGCTGGGAGAGCTTGGCAGCTCTGCCCAGCTTGTGTAAGTGCCTTTGTACTCCGACAGGTCTTCACTGAGTCCAAGAAGAGATGCTCTAAATGTGTCTGTATTTTCTGCCTGTTAACTCTTCCATGCATGCTGCCAACCTTAGCATTAGCTTTCAACTTTGTGGCTGACCCATTAAATACTGGATGAAACAGCTTGCATTACATTTTGAACTTAATAAATAGGAAAGGCATTACACAGATTCTGTCTGGCCATCTGGAGGAGCAGTGTTCTTTACCCCAACGAATGGCTATCTAATCCTCTCATATACAGTTGAGCTTTATTCTATTAAAATAAAATGAGAAAAGACTACCATACCATTATTTGGTGGAGCTAAATGGGATTTTTAGAATAATCAATGAAAGATGAATAAAAAAGATAAAGGTTTTCTTCAAAGAAAAAGAGAGAAAATTGTCTCCTTGGGATTAAAGTATTGTATAACCAAATTATTATAACATGATCTTTACTCACTAAAAATACCCCAACTTCATTTCCATAAATCTTTCCATTAAGAATCAAATCAAGTTGGTTTTTTTTTTTTTTTTCATTTAAAAAATTGCTAAGCATTAAATGAAGTGCTGTGCTTTAAACAGAGGCTGCTGTGGGGTTCCTGCCTGCTCTGGGGTCAGGTCTTTCCATCCAGCTGGTGGCATCAAGGGCTGCCCTTTGTGAGTGCTCTAAAATGCCAGACAGAGGTTTACTGCTGTAGATGCCCTCATGAAGATTCCACAGCCCTGTGGGGAAGTCGTGGAGCAGATTGTTCTCCTCCAGGTGGATGACAGTGGCATATGTGGTTCTTCATGCCCAAACTCTGAGTTGCTCCCTCGTCCCTGGGGTTTTCACTCCACACAGAGCAGGGCTGGGCTGGCACAGGAGCCTTCTTAGCAATGCTGCTGTTTATTTATAAGGTGGGGACACTAAATCCCAGCAATCAGTGAACTGTGGCTTTAGGGTTTGTTTCTCAGCAGGAGCAGAATACATTTCAGCTTTCTCCCTGTATAGCTGTTGAAGGAAAATGACTCCAGCTAGTTGTCACCCCCCCCACCAGCTCTGCGTCGGCTGCGATGCCATCCACCTCCAATTCATCAACCAGTCAAGTTGATATAATTAGGAATCCCAAAGTCAATAATCTGATAATCTCCAGTGCACTAAGGCTTGTATGTAGGAGAAGTGATTCCAGGAAGTCTGTGGCTCAGATCTGTGCAGGAGAAATGCCAGATTTTAAAAAAGAAACAGGCAGAGATGCAGAGGAGAGAGTGCTTCCTAATCCTTCACCGGTGACATATTTTGGGCCATCATTTCTGCAGTAAATGTTTCCCGTACAGTCATTTAGTGCCTTTGAACCTTCCCTTTACAGCCTCAGTAATAATGTTCAATTACTGGTTCTGCCCTATAAATAAATAATCTCAGTTTAACGAGACACTCTGCTGGGTGAGCGGTGCCGGTTGCGGGGGGACGTCTCCAGAGCCCTGAGAGCAACACGCTCCCTCCTCACTCCACGCACGCTCTTGGCCACAGCGTGCAGAAGGAAGTGTAAGGCAATAGAACATTTGGCAAAGGTTTTGCAGTCTCTCTGTTATGGTGATATGGAGAAAGGGAGGTCTCAGATCCAGAAGTGATGCCAGAAAAACAGGTCTTCTTTTATAACACTCTGAACGTGTAAAATGACTAATAATAGTGTAGGCGTTTTGAATATTTCAGGTTGCTCTTTAAAAGTGCCAGGAGTTTCCCTCAGCTTTCCAGTGTCAGGGCAGGAGTAGGGGGCTGTGAGGACTTCTTTGGGAAAGTCTCCAGCAAGTTCATTCCCATTTTCCTTCCTCAATGCCAAAGAAAAGCATCGAAGACCAAACCATGTAGTGAGCTGCATCCCTCACAGCCTGTTTTTCGCCACCACAGCTCCAGGCAAGACTAACACTTTCTTTTTAAGAGAGATCTTGCTCTCCTGGAGGGCCCACCAAGGAGCCCTCAGGCAGAGCGGGTCCTCCCCTTTGCAGCAGGATAGATTTGGGGTGCGTCCCCAGCATGGCTCCATCCTGTCAGTCAGCAAGTTGCCACAGGCTGCTGCACAGGGCAGACGTGCTCCCAGAAAAAGCAAGTGGTTTATATAGAAGTTTCATCAATTTTAAATGACAGTGTTATCTTCCTACTGGGATGTTTCAGCTGTAACGTGCGCCACATAAGCATTTTAATTCGCCTTGTCAGGAACTGTTCTGCCTTCTCCTGGTGTGCAGAGTGAGCCTGTTTCTCAGCAGGCGTTGAGGGGAATTGTCGGAAAGCCAAACAGGGAGAAGCGATAGGAAATCATCCCATTTTTTCCTTCCACAGCAGATGAGTGATGCCCAGGGTCACATGCTGAGGCACTACCAACTGTTTAATTCACAGCTGGGACTTGGGCTCCCTCAGGGCATCACACGCCCCAAGCACCTGGCCACTGGATCGGGAAATGAAGGAACCAGCCTTGAGCCTGGATAAATGTCAGCACCCGAATGCTGAATTATGGGATTCACTGCCATTGCATTGAAACCTGGCATCAAAAGAAGGGAGGTGATCCCATAAATCATATGATGAACCTTTCCCTGCCCTGTGCTGGTGTGAGAAGCAGTGCTGTGCTCTGCTGAGTATTACATTGCTATTTCTTCTCAAAGTGCTAAGGAGCCAACTGGTATTTGAAACATACTTATGTGATTTGACAGGGAAGGCTGGTTTATTGTTGCATAGTACCATAATAAATATAATATCTGTTGGTTAAGTTATACTGTGGGATTATACTTCCTTACAAAAATATACCAATAGTCCAGGCCAAGGCTGGAGGTCAGAGAGGGGATATCACCATAGAAGGATCTGGGAGTGGTGTTAATCACTCTACAGAAAGTCAGTGCCTTGTCAGCATTGTGTCTGAGACCATGAGGAAGAAGGATGATCTTCCAGCCAGGCTAGACTGGGCATGTGAGACGTGCATTGCTCCAGTCTGTACAGGGGAGCACAAATACTGTTCCTTCCTCCCCCTCTGTTCAGTCTGTGGCCTCATCGGATGGGTTGGTAACTGCTTCCATAGCACACACTGAACTAGTGGGATGCTTGGTGCGTTATCCCACATGGAATATGGACCACTGATCCAGGCTGGGGACAGGCATTTCCATTTCCCTGTGAGAGTCCAGGCACACATGAAGGCACCAGCCTCCCCACTGTATCACAATGGCAAGGCAATAGCTGCAGCTGCTGGAGGGATGGGGAGCACAGAGGAAGCAGGGGTTGCCCTGCTCCCACACCTGTGGGCAGGAGTAGCCTGGCACAGCCAGGGCAGCAAGGATTTGTTGCCTCAAGGGCTCCGTGTTTCTCCCACTCCCACTCCAGGGAAGCCAGGCACCAGCCTGTGTGATAACCAGAGGTAACTGTGCGTGGGAGATTTATCTCATGGGAAGGGGAGAAGCAGGATGCGTGCACACTGCTGATAGGGCTAGTGCTGAGTGTGGATTTATAGGCAAACAGTAAATAGGAACATAGGGAAACACTTTCCCTTTCTCCATAAACTTTTCAATTTCAGAGCAGCCAGGTTCAATAAAATTATCTCACAGATTGGAGTTTTATTGAATCTGGCCCATAAAGCTTCCATTATGGGGTTTACTACTGCCATTTACACAAATCCTGCTATAATAAAATACAGTGGTGTTTACAGCATTCCTGAAACGGCCACAGAATTACTGTGTGCACAAAAAACCAGCCAGTAATTCTTGTCTTATTGCACCGGGTGCTTCTGTGACAACATAAAGCAGCACAACTTGGAGGACGGAGGGGAGGGGAAGGGGAAATGTAGAGGGAGAGGGAGGAGGAAGAGGAGAATTATGCTGCTGCTTGGCCGAGATACCCTAGGGAAATACCACTGATTTACAGCCCTCACTCTGCACTCCCTCAATGGAAACTGCAAATATGCTTCCAAAAGGTGCTTCATGTCCTCAGCGTGCAGCTGTGGGGACTGGCTGGGCATTACTGGTAGCTGGGTGATCCCAGCCATCAGCAGCATCTGATCCAGCCACAGCAGGGAGCCAAGCTTGGGTTGGCTGAGGCACTGCTGGAGTTTGGTAGAAAAGTCTCCAGCATGGTCCTTTTCCCTTTCCCACCTGCCTTGTGGGTGCTGCCTGGTGCTTGGAGCAGAGCTGTGCTGGGTACGGGTGGGAGCTGGTGGTTGTGCCTGGAGGGCTCTGCTGAAAAGCTTCTGGTTAAGAGCTGGTTGTGGGGCTAACAGGTGAGTAAAGGCTGGATCTGAACTATCTCAAGGACCAAGGCTCCAGGTTCCTGAGTCTGCTGTCAGGGAAGCTCTCAACAGGGGAGAAGAAAAACTGGGAATTCTGGAGGAGATACTTACTGGGAAGGAATAGCCTGAGCTGTGTTTTTGGGCATAGCTCTGTGCCCTTGGTGAAAAAGCATGATTACACCCATAATGCTGATTTCCAATGCATGATTAAAGGAGATGCATTTCAACTGCACCTCTTTCCTCTGCTTGTCCCCTTGCTGAAAGCAGTAGCTGAGAGGTGTTGGCTCTTCCTTTATGGCAGGTTTGTCTCACACCACAGGCATTCAAGTTCATGTATCACTGTTAATCTTTGTGCCTCTCTATGTACCTGCAAAACATTTGCATTTGCAGCCCTGTTAATTAGGCCAGAAAGCAGGTCAGCTTTCTCTCCTGTTCTCCTTAATATATTGTTTTCTGACATCACCTCACAAATTAACCTCAGGTGATTAATGCTGATTTTCAGTGCTGTGCTACATGTAAGGGCAGAAACTTTTTGTGTGTAGAGAGGAAGTGTCTCATTTAGGATGAAGGAACACTGTTTAAGTTGTAGTGAAAACATTTATTTTGCGGCACATATTTAACAAGTCAGTTTATCGTGAAGTTCAGCTTTCCTCTTTTGCAGTGAGCTCAGCAAGAAGAATTGATTAAATCAAAGTTTTTATTAACTTTTCTTGTCATTAGTCATCTTGTCATTAAATACCTTTGCAAATCTGTCCTCCATATATGATATGCCCGGATCACATTGGAAGTGAGTAGCAGGGTGGAAACTTGCATTCTCCTGTTATTCCCTGTGCTCCATCATGCTCAGCACATCACTCTGCAGCCAGGAAGGGTCTCCCTGCCCCAGTGCTGAGGTGTCACCCCTATAATCTGTCACTCTCTGGGGAAAAGGTGCACATGCAAAGCTGAATTTCAAGGAGGCTGGTGAAACTCGGGGCTTTGGTTATGCTGCAAATTGGGAGAACTAAGATTAATGGCATGTTTTGCAAAGCCTTGTGCAGCAAGAAAAGATCTAGTTTTTCTATTTATTGTATTTTCAGTCTGTTATTTTGCCATTACATCTCCTTGCTGCATAATTTTTCAGTGTCCAAAACCATGGTTTCTTTCCCAGATGTGTGTACTCTTTTGTTTTCTCTGGGTTGCTGATTTTAGCTTATTTAATTGTGGTTGGGATTGGGCATTTGCTTGTCATTTCCCACATCTGCCCCTCTGTAGATCTCATAGTAACTCTGTTAAAGCTAAGGAAGTTACTTCAGAGCTATAGTGCTGCAATCAACAAAATCTAACCTGTCCTTTAATTTAAATTACAACTGCATAAATAAACTGTCCCCACTTCTGCTCAGGGTCTTCCAAGGAAGCCTACATCAATGATGTTTTAAGACACCTATACCTGCTTCCAATTCCTTCCTTTGAACCCTTGCTATAAAATCTGGTGTGCCTCTGCCCTGCATACTCCCTCCTTCATTATTTTTCTCCGGGAAGATTAAGATGTGATATGGGTTTGCATCAGAACCACCCAAGCTCTTTGTTCCTTTCCCATTTGCCTGATGTTAGCCTAAGTCTGGAATTCCTTTCTGCGTTGCTGTCAGTTGACTTCATCTCTATGTCCACTTTGGATTATGGTAGTAATTTAGGAGTAATAAAATTGCTGTGTTTTTTTTCTAAGTCATACATGAACGGGGAGAGGGGCAGTTCAGTTCTGTTTTGCCACATAATGGGATGGCAGCCACGTGAATTGTCTTGGTCTGCTATTGCTCCTTCTGGTTGCACCTGTTAAATACTTCTGCCAGTGTTTTGTTTGGGTTAAGACTGAGTCATTATGCTCAGTCAATATTCATCCTTCTCTTCCTGTCCAATCTCACCTGTCAGTGGGGTGATTTAAATAACTGCCTGGGTTATGAATCCCAAATGGGGCTCAAGACAGGAGGGAAGAGCTGAGGTGCCTGGCCATGGACAAATGGTGATGTGTCTGTGTGTGTGGCAACAGAGCTTCATGTTTCATGGTTCTTTGCATTTGCTTTTGGGGAGGGTGCAGGAATAATGTATGGCAATGCTTTAAAATGCAAGGAGTGATGGATAACCTGACCCGAGGGGGCCGGTGCTGCAGCAGGAGTTACTGCATGGATCTGCTTGTGGTGGTTGCTGAAACGAAATAAAATTAAAATGTTGTTTGTTTTTGACAGCTTTTTGCAATCTTTGCATTTGCAACATGCGGTGGGTACTCTGGAGAGCTGCGCCTCAGTGTGGACTGTGCAAACAAGTCAGAGAGTGACCTCAGCATTGACATAGCCTTTGCCTACCCCTTCAGGTAACCCCAGCTGGCTCGCGGCGGTTCGGCACTCGGGGCTGGGGCTGGCCCAGCTCCGCGGGGCTTTCCTTCCTTTATAGCAGATTTCAGTTAAGCACCACTCTGGGGCTCCAGAATTTTCCTCTGGGTGTGCAGGAGGAATGAATTTGGCTAGACCTGGTGTGCATGGGGCCATGGCAACTGCTGGGAATGGGAGCTCAGTGGAGAAGAGAGATTTCAGAGCCCTGTGGAGGCCAGGAAAGCTCAGGGAGTGGAAAATGGCAGGCAGGGAAAAATGAAACAACGCATCATCCCAAGGTAAAAAACTGTAGTGTAGCCATTAACTAAGCTGGAGATGAGAGAGGTTTCCCATCCATCCCAGTAGCAAGGATCTGAAATAGCTACTCTAAGGGAGGGGGAAGCAAAAAACCAAAATGAGTTTGAATGGTAATTTTGAAATGCTTTTTGAAAATTTTACTAATTGCTTGTTTGCATCTCTTAGTGTCTGAATGCTTTAAACCTAGTGATTTAGGAAAACAGTTTTTATGGGTTTTTTAAGGTTTTGTAAGTACACCTGAAAACTGTAGTGCAGTTATACATATATATATATATATATATATATATAATGTTCATGCCATTTAAGATCCTGCTTCAAAAGAGCATTTACAGTCTTCTGTTTTTAGATATGTCAAGTCCACTGCAGAAACCATTCACTTTTGTATAAGTGATTTCTTCAAGGAATTGAGATGATTAAGAAAAGAATGCATAATTCAATCTCAAGTCTAGTATACCATGACTCTCAAATTATTTTTCTTCCTTGGGAAATTACATGCTGTTTTGCTTATGATTGCTATGCACATACCAGACTTGAAAGCATCTTTTTCTTTAACATGTTCTAAGATACAGCAAATTCCAAGCAGTGGGAACTGAATTTGATTCCTTGAAATGTTGTTCTTGCTTGACATACATTTATTACTCAAAAAAAAAATCATGTTTCCTGGTATTACAAATGTTTATTTTTTGTCTTGAACATGTCTATATTTTCTTTCATTTCTGCTTAGTATGCATAGGAGGGATTCTGAAAATTGAGTTATGTGAGTTTGTAATTTGATTCACTTCCAAATAAGTAATTTCTCCAACATTCATGACAAATACACCCTGTAGTGAAGTGCTTTTGGTTTGCATGATTACAAAATAATGTTTTGTTTTATTTTAAAAGTTAGTAAAACAGAGAGAAGTAGCCATCAAGTGTCTCCTGGTGCTTCACCAGGCACATCAGCCATTGTTTCTAGAAGGAAGTGGCTGGATCTGCAATTTCCCACAGCTTTGTTTATTAGAAAACTGGAAGTAATTGATGGGTAATTGTAACATTACAGCATGTTGCAGAGATGATGCAAAATGGGGTTTATTTGCAGGAGGGATCCAGCTGAGGCTGTAGCTGGCCCTTGAACTCAGCATGCACAGATGGGATGTAAGGCATGTACAACAGGGTGGTTGGCTATGTGGTAAAAATATACCTGAAATGTCGAGTGAGAAGGGAGGTGACACTTAGCCAGCTGCTGTTTTAGGAGAAGCATGAATATACTCAGGTTTTGTGCAATTTGGGATTTTGTTTGCAAACCTGAGGCACATGCAAAAAATGTCCAGAGATATGCAGATTACATGAGGGAGCAGATGTGCCTGGAAAATCTGGCCCAGTACTACCTGTGGAACTTGGTGTCATCTCAGTGTTTTATCTGAATCTTTCTGTGACTTTCTTATGGGTTTGCTCTTTTTGCTTTTCTCCAGTGCTCCTTCCACAGAACTGAGATGGGATGCTCTAAAAACAGAAGTGAGATTAGTTGGGAAAGGTAACATCTCAGAGCAGGGAATACACTTGGAAAAAGCAGTTCAGAGAAGTTCAGGCTCTCTAATCAAGACTGTGCTCCTGAGGCTGAGGCTCATCTCCCTGCATGGGCTTGTAGGCATTGTGTAGGTAGGATGAATTTCCCACTGATTGTCTTGCATTCAGGTCCATCTTCACATGGCATTTTCCTTTCAAATGCCTTCACAGTCCTGATTATTGTCTGTCAGCTGGGGGAGGTGTAGGTGGAAGAAGAGAAGCTGCTGAGCATCTGACACCCCGCTGCTGTTGGGGCTGTCAGCAGTGACACTGAAGCAGTCAAAATACCTGAGCACTGCTTTTTATGAGCTGCACCTTTCAGCATGGCTTGAAATGAAGAAAGTTGTGCTACCAGCTGCTTTCATGTCTGTTGCTGTGAATTTGAGGCTTTATTTTCTCCTCCCAAAAGATGAGCGACTAGACCTTGGCCCGTAGATGACAAGTGTCAAGAGCTTTAAGCTGGTAAACAAAGTAGTAAGGCTGAACAGGACAGCTTGGCAAAGCAAGAAGGCTTGGATGTTTTGGAAATGAGATTGAAGGAGCCTGGAAACGTTCCCATTAAAGCAAGATCAGAATGGGGAGGAAGTTTTCCAGACTGAAAGGATGGGCATTGCACTTGTGGCCACATGCTTCTGGGGCCAATCACCTGAGCTAAAGAAAAGGAGGATGCAGGAGGGCAAAACCACTGCTGGTGGAGTGTGGGGATGTGTGACTAAAACAATGGAGCATCTTCACACCTGCTTATTGAGATTTTTCTCAGCCCCAACCTACAAATTGCAGAAGTCTCCAGCAAGAAATAAAAATGAGTCCAAGAGAAATAATTAGTACCATTAGACAGGGAGTTTTGAAATATACCTTCAAACCAATATTAATTGTTTCTTGTTTGGGTTTTTTTTTAAAGTTATGGCTATATGGAAGTTGTGGTTGGCTCCTGTGTTGTCTTACTGCTGTTGTAACTCTGCCAGCAGGAAATTGTGAGGCATCAAAAGGAAAACTCAAAGAAACCTTTTTCACAAGGTGGCTGCTTCTCATTTCTGCTGGAATCATTTCTTAGTTTAGTTCTGGACCTGGATTAATTTGCCCTTTGAAAAGGGGGATGTGAGGGAAAGCACAAACATGCACTAATCACTAGAGACCACCAGAGTAACCTGATGCAGTGGTGCTCTGGCGTGACTGGGAGACAGGATCCCTTTGGAGAAAAGCCCAGTGGTGGTGCCTGTGCAGTGCTGTTGTGTCAGGAGCCAGGGGAGGCTCAGCCATTCCCATCTGAGGGATGCCCTGTGCCAGAGCTTCTGCTCTGGGCTCGTGCTGCTGGGGTGCAGTAACCACAGAAGAGTCTCCCCAGTGTTGAGGTAATTGACCCCACATCTGGCTCCAGCATCTCTCCTGGAACAGGAGATGAGATGGGTGCTTTTCCATCCACAGCTACTCCGATTCATTTAAGCTTCCTGCATGCAGCCACGTCCATGGCCCTGTAGTCACCCTGCAATGTGGAAATTAACTTGAAGTCTAAACCCTAATGTCCTCCAACAGTGTCTCCTGGAGCTCTGCCACACTTTTCTGCAGATCCTGCTGAACTCTTCCACGCCTAAGCTGATATTTATAAGGATGTTTCAAATATTCACCTGAAGGTTTTTCTCTTTTCTACCTGATTCTAGTTTTATCACAAAGCATTTCTTTCCTTCCACATGTTTTAAAGCACAAATGAGCCATTCCTCTTGACACCTGTTATATGCATTTTGAAAGTTTTTGCAAGTTCAAATATGGAATCAGTTTCTCTGGCCCTACACCAGCAGTTTTTCTCTAGCATTAGGATCTGTGCTTGATACCGAGTCTGTTGCAAATTTGGCACACATTAGGATGTTCATCACCTTGACCCTCACCCAGGCAGTGATTCTTTGAGGGGTGGAAAAAAAAGTCAGCATCTTGGAATTATTTGTTACCCTCCCAGTCCATCACCCTTTCAGACTGGATTTGTCACTTATCCAAGTGCCCTGAAGCAATATTTTTTTGTCTGTAGCAAGAGTCCTAGTGAAGGTCCTATTTGGTTATTATTTTCTCTGATCCCAGAAACATTTTTATCATGTACTTTGTTTTTCCTTGGGTTTCCTTTGATAGTAAGTGATCGCACAGTACACCTACTGTGTACAAGTCTGTTACTGGTATTCACTATTTTAAGATGCTTTTTCATCAATCCTCCTAAAAGCAAGTATTTTTGTTTGCTTAACTTACTGAGTCTATACTGAAGAGTTTTTGCTACATAATTATTCGTATCACAAACTTGATGTTTTACTTGCAACTGGCGGAGTTGCACTGAAACATTTGGGCTTCTTCAGCTACTGATTTAAATGAACATTTGCATCTCGGAAGTGCTCTCGTGATGATGTGCTGGGAGAGGTACTCTCTGCTGATGGCATCATCTGCTGCTCTGTGGTTCTGTCCTGTCCTGGCCAAGGGAGGAATGCTGTGCCAGACCCTGGCTGTGGGTGCTGCTGATGGAGTCTGGCCCATGGGAGTCCCGTGAGCAGAGGTGTTGTGCTGCATGGGTCTGCAGGGCAATGGGAAGGCAGAACCATCTCAGTACAGGCCCCCTAAGTGTGCTGCCTGTGAAGTCTTGAGGCAGACCCTGGACTAAAATCTCTTTGCCTGTAGCTTTTGGAAGTGCTTTAACCCAGCCTACATAAGCAGTGTATCCCCAAGTTGAATGCTGCGTGGGAATTCGTTTGGAGTATCTCTTGTCTTTTCTTGGGGCATTCATCCTGAAAACAACTTGGAAAACATTGGCCTGGAGGATGACATTGTTAAATTTTAAACAGTCTCACCTAAGCCAGTGGTTAGGTGAAGTGTGTGCAGAGGTGTTAGGAGCACTGAGCCACACTTACTAGTAGGACAGAATAGGATTTCCTGGTGGTGCTGACATGGGAGCCTGATGAAAATACATCCTTTTCACATCTTTGTATCACAGCAGTGAGCAAAACAAATGCTTTGCATTTTATTCTAAATCATCTTTTCAGTGTGCTAGTAAAGCTGGCTCTTCAAGTGATTCTTCCTTCTGAAGGAAAAGAAAATTGTGTTTTATGGGAGCTTTTCATTCACTTTAAACATCTTATTTGAATAAAGACATTCCCATTCAGCACTCTTGAAAGTGTTCACCTCATCTGCATGCATTGGGTAGTCGAGTCTTCCATTTGAAATATGACAGCCAGATCTAAATTGCCTACTTACAAGCTACAAATTATAATTAAGGAGAAAGCACCTAATTTTTTGAACTTTGCATCTATCTTTCTTTGGAAAAGGCCTCTGCTAATGTTAGCGCATTTCTATGCCAGTCTGTACTATCCTTCTATTTTTTGTCATCCATTTGTAGTAAATCTTGCTTCAGAATTCAGTGAAAAACATTCTGGCTGAAAGATTATAAATGTCTGTGATGTCTGGGAGACTGAGAGCTGCTGATAAATAGAAAGTCTTTCAACTAAGTAGTTGCCTGCAGTGCTGACTTTCAGGCATCTACGGCAGGCCGTCCTCCCAGACTTCTTGGGAGGTTGGAGATAGGAAGGAATAAAGTCACTGAATCAGCTAAACCCCTTAAGGTTTGAGTTTTATTTTGGATGTCTTCATCTTACAGAAGATGCCCCTTCTGCAAAACCCAACTGTGGCCTCATAAACCTCCTGTGGGTAGACAGGAGCAAAAGCAAGCCAGCAGGAGTTGTGCACTGGCTTCACTGTGCCAAAACTTAGATGCCCCAGTTCCCAGGCAGATTTGGCAGAGCTCCTGGGAAGGTGAGAGGTGCTGGTTAAACTTTGCATGACCCATTCCAGCTTAATGAAGGCAGAAATCTCCACCCTGGAACTTCTTAGAACAAAACTTGGCGCTTTTGAGAAGCTGCTTTTGCACAAGCAGGAGTTGCAGGGACGATTGGGTGGAGTTCAGAAGACCACAAGCTGTGTCACAGTGGTCACTTCTGGATCTGGAATAGGCTGATCCACGAAAGCTGCATTAGTTTAGTCCCTTTTCTTGCCAAACTGTGGCTGCCTGATCTAGCACTGCAGGTCTGGGGTTAACAGCTGAACTGATGAGGAAAAATGTGCAATAATACAGCAGCAAAGCTGGAGTTTTTCACCAATATCCCTGTTATATAAACTGGCTCTGTACGATGGGCACTGAGGGCTCAGTCACGGCTTTAATTATCTTCCACAACTGTTTCAAACCCTGATTTCAGCAGTGCTTTTTATACCTAATGTTGACCTCTTAATGAATAATTTGCCTAACCAGGGCTTCTACATTTTAACTACTGTTAGTGGCAACTGGAAATTGTGTGAACGAGGAAGCTAATGTTGCATCCTGCTGAGTAAAATCCAGGAAATCCTTCAGGTTACAAATGTCACTGATTGTGACACCTTCACAAAGTAGCTTCATATTTAATGTGACTTAGTGATGCAAACTGAAGCATTAAGATATATTTTTAACTAGCAAATAGACCTTTTTTTCTCAGTTGTGATTTTTACATTCTGGTAATTTATAGGGCTATCCAGAAAATTGCAGCTCAATTTTTCAAAGCCCTTTGTTTTTCCCCAGTGGAAAGCCAGTTGAAAGATTTTATGCCATTATGATGTGACTGCAAGAACTTTGTGAGCTATTTAAAGTATGGCCCCAGCACTTCCCTGGCAGTGAAGGCATCAGAGACCTTGGTCAAGTCTCTGTACTGAAGAAAGTCTGGAAGCAGCCTGACCATGGAGCTTGCAAAGCCAAACTGAGCACTTATCAATGAGCTGTTGGTTTAGTTAGAGCTGTTTGCTCTTAGATTGTCTCCTGAGCTGGGGAGAAGGTGATCCAGGTCTGCAGAATAAGTACTTTTCTTTTCAGCTTTGAATGAACATAGTTTGTAATAGGAAAGAATATTTCACATTTTTGTAACTGGCTCTAGTGATTAAAGAGTGCATCCCATAGTTCAGAGCCCTGATGTGACTTTTGGTTGCTTGTGCATGGCTACAGACTACTGAAGTAATTAAAAACTGCAAATCAGTCTTCTCCAATGTCCACAAGTCTTCAAGTACCACACTGACTCTGGGGAGACTATCTTTGGACAAAGAGAACAGTAGAATGGGAGAAAATGGCCTTTTTTACTTAGCTGTGGTCTGCAGTAACAGCTGTCCATGAGTACAATGTAATTCCTGTTGTCAGAGCTTGATGGAATTATTGCTGGTTTGATTTAAACAGATAAAATTAAGGATGACTTTGTGACTTTTCTAGTTTTGAGGGCTTCCTCCTGACCCCAGTTACAGTTTCCAAAACCCACTTTGTAGAAATCTTCAAGATTGGCAACTTGACCAAAGAATGGTCGTTCCTGCCAGTTTGCACTTTTGCAACTGTGGATAAAGGCAACTGCCCTTTTCTCACAAGTGAGGCACCAGAGATGCTTCCAGTCACCCTTTGTTCCTGCATGAGATGTATAGAAAACCACCAGAAATCTGATAAAACCACATCTTCAGCTTCTCTTTGAGGCTGATCCTGTGCATGTGGTCCTCAGCACAACTGTGCTGTTGAAGCAAGAGACCACCCCCACAATTTCATAGCTGGTCTGGGTAGCTTGGTTTCTGGGTCAAACTGTTTTGTAAACGGCCAAGAAGCTGCAGCCCAAGGGTGGCAAAGTCTCTGCTTGTTCCTGCCGCTGGTGTGTTGGGCTGTGCACAGGGATTCGGTGCTTGAGGAGCTCAGAGGAGGAGGATTTGTAAAACCATGAAGTCCCCAGTTAATTGCACAACCAAGGACAAGCTGATAGGTCCAGGCAGTATTTTTGTGATGGGGCAGCATCTCTGCAGGCAAGATGACTTCTCCAGATGTTGAGGTCATCTCAGTTGCTGCTGTCATCAGTGCTCCTGCTTCTACTTTGTAGTTTTTAATCCCTTAAAACTTGAAACAAACACATCCTTCAGTGCTGAACTGGGGCCATAGAGGAGGCTTGTCTTGCTTTGCAACTCTTCAGACTGGTCAAGTCTTGTTTTCTTGTCCATGTACAAACATTGCAGGAACACAGAGCTCATGGACACACTGCTGGAGGGGGAAGGAAAGTGGTAGCAACTTTCTGGAGATGGTGTCTGCTGCAGATAAGGGAGAACACTTTCTTAAATCTTTGTTAAATTGTAGAGCTTTTCTTTCGGCACTCAAAAATTCGATTTTTGATGAATTTGGATGGTCCAGTTGATCCAGACTGGCTGATTTTTCTTCACAGAGGCTATATTTTATGCTTAACACTGTTTCAGTGCCAGAAAAATTCTTCATTAGTTCTTTAGGTCAAATTTGTTCTTAAAGTTGAAGTCGCTTTTGGATTTGTTAATATATGCAGCTTTTTCACAATTTGAATTTTTAATACACAGTCATGAATGGTCTCTACAGTATCGTGCAGTGATGGTGTTTTATCTATGTCTGCCACAAAGGCCTTTCCTAAAAGTCAGGCTTTAGGCAACTTCCCTTGCAAATTTATTTTTGCACATTTTCATGCAGTCAGTACAGAAACAACCAAAGCAGCCACCCTTCAGCTTTGCTTTGTTTGGCATTTGATCTCATACCCTAGATGGCACATGGTGACCCAGCTGGGGGACAATCAAACACATGCCCTTCCCCTTTTCCCTGCTCCAAACTGAGCATTTGCTGTGCAGCAGCCATGAAGGTTTCCCCAGGACTGTAGGGAGTGGGATACCTGGGATGTCTTTGGTCTCCTCTCACACCTGGATTCTACATTAATTTATTTGCCAGGAGATGTATGCAATATTTTTTATTCAGTAGAATCTGGAGAGGATGTGCATCCAAGCCCATGCAGCACAGCCCCACTCAGTGCCTGTCCTCTCTGGATTCACAGTTCCTGGGCTATTCAGGGTGTGAAGGTGCTGCCAATTTGTCTGCAGGTCCATCAGCAGACCCACAGGTCTCCTTGGCTCCTGCCCCGTGCACTGCTCAGCCTCTGCTGGAGCCCACCAGCTCCCTGAGAAAAGGATTTGTCAGATCCTTCCAGTGTACATACTGTGACTGGGAGTTTCATTGGAGTCCTGCCATAAAACTCTACAGAGAACTTAATTTGATTGCTTTAAGTACATTAGGACAATATACTTGAGAAAATTATAGTTAAATACAAAGTAATGTTGAAACACAACACAAAGGAGTAAATGTTGCTGCATCTTCTGTAATTGCTCTTGTATTTACCTCAGCTGGTCTTGGGGGTGAAATTGCTGCTTTCAGGATTTATAGATCTGGATGAAAATGTATGGGAACACTGCTTGTCGCAGGGCGAAGCATTTATGCTTTCAGGTGGTTCTGGCTGAACACCAGGTGATGCTGAAGAATTTGGAATACTTTTACATGGAGTTCATAGCCCATTTGATGGTGGAAGGGAAGGTGAACTGGAGGTGGTGTGAGCAGCTGCAGAATGTGTTGGGGTGCAGGAACTGGGGACCAGCAGTCCCACATTGCTCCATGCAGAAACACCGCCCAGGGATTGGATACATCCACTTCTCAGAAATGGTCTCATTATATTCAATGACTGTTTTAGGCCTTTTCTTTATGATTTCTACTGCTTGTGTTTTATCTGTAGATGTTTAGATTTCTGTAGATCTTTCTCCAAATGGAAGTTTTTGTTTGGCACTGAGAGGAGCTTCTTAGTTTGGAAGCTGTTTCCTGTGTCTGTCTGGAGGAGAGGGCAGCAGGAGGGACATGAGAGCTATGGGTTCAGTCAGGATCTCATGATGGGACAAGGTAACATTGGATAGTTATTTATGTGGTGATACGTGTGCCAGTGGCATTTCCAGGTCCTATAATTTGCCTTGTTCCATGAACATGAACATTTTTTAAAGGTAATTAAGGGTTACCTTCCTTCAGAGGTAGCAGCAGAGTTTCCCAGAGACTAGAAAGCAGCTCAGTGAAGGGCAATCAGAGCATAATGCAACCAGTCTGTACCACAAAGAATGTAAGTGCCCAGTCTGGGAAGGTGTTTGGGATGTAAAGACTGGTGGAGCATGTCTTTGAGCACCGTGCTCTGCTTGCACAGCAAGGAAAAGCATGTGTTCCTGAGAAGAGCTGTGAAATTATCTCGGGAGATAAATCTGGGTCTTGGATGTAGGCTTGGAAGTGGGGTTGGGATCACCCACTCAGCTTTCCGAGCGCTCCCGGCAGCATGTGTTCTTAACGAGCCTTTTTTTGTTGGCTCTTTGGTGCTACGATGGAGTAGTAGGGTTTGCATTCCTGCGACGTGCACAGTCTGGGGAGGCTCGCTGCTGCGGCTGGCACGAGTCCGGATGTTTCTTCTCCCTGGGAGCGTTGTTCAGGCTGTTTCCCAAGAGCTTTGTGCATGCAGTCACTGGGAGCAGGTCCTGCAGGAGGGAGCTCAAGATGGGGGGTGTGGCACTGGTGCCTGCTCCCCATCACCAGTGTTGTCCCTGTTCCGATGTCTTCAGACCCCGTCCTCAAAAGGATTGTGTAGCTTCTCTCCCTGGAGGCCTGAGCACCTCAGGGGGTCTCAGACTCACTGTCTTACCAGGAGAAATGAAATGAGGGGGAGAGGGACCCATGTGGTGCCCAGCTCTGGGCAGGCATTGTGGTGAACCTGCTGTGAGCTGCCTGCGCTGGGGGAGTTGCCCCTGTCCGAGCGCAGCACACAGTGTGGTGTGCTGGGACAGCAGCTGTGCCTGGCAGCTTGTCCTGAAAAACCACTACTGCAGGGAAATAGTGCTGGCCAAACATCTGCAGTACAGCTATGTGCTAGTGAGGGCTGGGAGCCTGGCAAGCTAAGAAATTGAAAGTATGAGGGAAGTATTTTCCATTATTTTGGCTGGACATAAACCAGAAAAGAGTGTAGGTTGCTACAGCTTTCCTGGTTCGCTTCCCAGCAGTGCCTTCTGGGGTTTTTTTTTTTTTTTTGGTCATGCTGCTCTGGACATGGATTTGGATGGGTATAAGCCACTAAAGTCAGCTGTGACAAGAGGGAGATCTTTAGGATGTTCAAATGTCCAGAACAGGATCTAGAAATAAATGTTTGCAAGATTATGTATGTATTTAGGTGAAATGACTGATAGTGTTGAATAATTCTAGACTGATGTGGGCTTTGGCTTTTTTATTTTTTTTTAATAAATTGAGAGGTTTTATTGAGCGGACAGAAGTTCAAAGTGAAATATTTTCAAATACTCTTTGATCAGCCAACTCTATTCTTTCTTTCTCTAGAAAGGAAAGAAACAAAAGACCAGGCTTGGATTGCTGAGTCAGATGGAGAATTTTAACTTTGCTTTCTGTCTCCAGAGGAAAATGAATGGATTTTGTAGGGGTGGGTGTGTGGTAAAAAGGGAATGTGCTGCTGCTCTGTAGGGGAGCAGCATCTTTGGGTGCTGGGGAGTGTGGAAGGGTGTTGTTTGTGTCAGCTGGTAGAGTGAGGTATGGAAAATTGCTGGGATAGTTAGGAAGGATGGATAAGCATCTCAGAGTTTGGAAAGGCTGTAGTATATGCAGGCAGCACTGGGATGTGCATCATGGCAGATGGGCAATGAAAAGGTAAGGGATGGGAATACTTAAGTGGTAATTTCTTCATCTTGGAAAAAGAGCTGTTGGAGAGCAGCTTGGGGTGAGAAACAGTCTTGTCATTGTTAGCAAAAGGGTAGAAAACTCTGATTTTACCAGAATAGCACAGGTGCAAAAGGGCCAGGGAGCAGTCACCTCCACTGTAGCTGCTGTCCTGCTGCTAGGCAAACCCCACCTCATCCCCACAGCTGTCCAGAGCTCGAGTGACATCTCAGCTATTGGACTTTGAAGGGCTGGAGAGAAGATCAGCATTAATGGCTTCGAGGTGTTCCAATGTGGTATTAACAGGCTGTCTGCCTGAGACTAACTTCAGCAGCTCCTGGATGCCTGGGTGCAAAGATTCAGATCCCATGGGAATTGTTGGATAATGGTTTTGATGGTGCAGGGTCCCCCCACTCAGTAGTTTGTCCTTGGAGAGCAGATCGGGGTGGGGGAGGAGGAGGAGGAGGAGGAGGAGAAAGCTGCAGGGCTCACTCCATCCATCCTCCCAAAGACTGGAAGGAAGCCTGCTCCTTACTGTGTGAGCAGCCTTGAAGATAGCCAGGATTTATCACAAAGCATTCAGGAATGCCCAGCATTGGGGAAAGTGTTCTTTGCAGTGAGAAGAACAGGCTGTGAAGAGTGGTGGAAGAGTCAGTGGACTCCAATTTCATTAAAGAAAACACTTTCCATTTGCAGGCAGATTTCCACTTTCACCTGACTATTAGAAATGACTTTCAAAGTGTTTTTCTTGATGCAGGTAATATCCCTAGGGATATTATATAGGGATATTATAGTATAATACTTAGGGAAGTTTTACAGGAATGATGAGCTTTGTTGTGTAAGAAAAGGCTCCCATTTATTTGTGTTCTGTCACTAAACCTACAAAAAATCCATATCTGGCACCTCAGAAAGGTGCATTTGCCCAGGGACTGGCTGGCTGGGGGCACCGGTGTCAAAGCACAACAGCGCAGTCCCCTGAAATGAGGGAACTCCAGTGTTTTCAGGGCTAACTGAAAGAAATGCCTTTACCCTGTATCCCAGAGAAAGGAAGATGTAAACCCTTGTCACGTTTTTGTGCCTCAACAGAGCAGTTTGACTTGCTGAGGGGCTCTGTGCACGTCAGCATTTCACTACTGTATTTTGAAATTTCATTTTCCCCTCATTTTGGAGATTATCAGCCAAGATAAACATTTCCCAAGAAACCCCTCCACAAGCACTACTGCAGTAACTCATTTCTAGCAATGTGTTTCTCTCAGGGATTTGCAGACAGTAAAGACAATTGACAGTTTGACTACCAGAAACAAGCTGGGGGGAAATACAGCCCAATGAAAAGATAATGGATCTCAGGGTTTTTGCAAGCACATTGTGTGGGTGTTGCAGATTTTGTTCCAGCATGTTGTAGACAGGTTGGAGGGTGGATTACAAGATGCTATTTTCAGAAAATAGGACAACCTGCCAAAACAGAGAGCTTTTTTTTTGCCTGTTTTTCACTAGATCCTAGTAAAGAAACGGAGAAACACTAAACCCCATTGAGAATTTTTGGAGGCAGGACTTTATCTGTTATTTATTAATCCACACACTGATCAAAGCCCAGGAGAGGAAATCTGTGCTGGTTTATCAATAACATTTGAGCACATTCTTGTGTTAATTGCATATTCTGTTGGCTTCAAGTCTAAACCCTGTGTGCATTGTCGAAGGGGGTGAATCAGACAAGATTAGATCACTCACCCTCCTGCTTGGGCTCTTCTGTGTCTGCTGCTGGAGTGAGACAGGTCTTTGGGGAGGTTGGCTCTGACCATTTTCATGCTCAAGGATCATCAGGAGAACTAAGCTGCTCAAAAAAAATGGTGGGCTATGACTGAAAGAAAGCTGTGGCTTCAGTATTGTACTGAGGAAGTTCAGGAAGAAAAGGCAACTTCACATTCACATGGGGAGAGCTCAGCTTCTGCTCCCCCACGCACACGTAACAGCTGTAGCTTTGTTCAATGTGTCTGGCTTCATGTATTGTTTTCAGAGCAAGGGTAATTAGTGTCTGAAAATGTAACTGCTCTTTGGTATTGTGGAACAATGTAAAAATCCCTTTTTTCACTGTAAAACATTCCTGCGCTCTTTTGATCTTGTCAAGCTAGACAATGCAGCTGTCTTGTCATCGTATTTCCCACGGCAATGGAAAGTTTGCCAAGTGGTGGAAGAAACCTCAGAAGCCCTTAATTACTGTGACTTCATCAGTGAAACTTGACTCTGTTTGGTGGACTTGCTTCAGATTGAAGTGAATTTGAGGGAATTTGGGCCTGGATGGCTTGGCCATGGCAGTTGCTGTTAGCAAAGGGGATGGTGCTGGTAATGATGGGCAGTGAGGATGAGCTTAGTGCAGCTCTGCGGAGTGTGGTGTGCAAGGTCACATTCCAAAGTCAGGAGCTTTATTTCTGAATTAATAGCAATACTCAGGGCAGTACAAGGCACAAAAAAACCCTGGAGGAACTTACAGAGGGAGAGGTTTCCCTAATTAAGTAAATTCATTAGTTATGTTTCTTATTTGCATTGTCCATCAATCAGTGAAAATCACTCCTGTTAATGCAGCCTAACAAATGTCAACAAAGTGCAGAGAGTGTGATTGCAAAGGGTCACTCTTGGGGCTCCTGATTTTGCTTAGCAAATGGAGAGTCAAAGGTGGAATGGAGGGGTGGTGCTGGAAATTGGAAAAACAGCAGAAGGAAGACACTGGCCAAGGGTGACTTGAGGGAAAAGGTGGGGTGTAAACAATGAGAGATAAGAGACGGTGAAAGAAGAGTAAGTCGGAGGATGTAAGAGACAGAACAGGTAGAATTATATCAAAAGTGGGAGGCAGAGGCAATTAATGTTTTGTGAGTCATCACCAAACCATCCTGCCCCCAGAAGGGCTGACTCAGCAACATCAGTGGAAAAAAAATCTGTTTTCTCTCGGAGATGCCATTCCAGATCAAAGAGGTTTCGGTTGGTGACACTGGATTTTCTGTCACTGATCCTCCCCTGCCTTAAAGAAACTTTTCAGATGTATCACGTAAAGTCAGCATCCACCCTAACCACTGCAGGGCTTGGCTCCCTCACTTCTCTTCCCTGTCACATCTCCTCTTCCCAGGTCTGAATCATGGTCTATTTTGGGGCCCTTTGCACAACAGAGATCTCGGTTGTTTTGGCAGAGGTGAGGTGGCCACAAGAGGCACCAATTACAGCACATCCTCTCAGAGGCCAAGAAAATCTAAAAAGAAAAGCAAGTGAATAAAAATAACTTGATGGAAGAAGGTTTCTGTGATCTTGTATCACTGACAGGTTCCTGGCCACAAAAGCACTGCTGGGAAGGTACAAGTCTGATGTTAATATATGAACATTTTTTCTGGCTTATGATTCAGAGCTAAGGTGCAGTCAGGAAAACAGAGAATAGAAAAGGAAAATAGTCTCAGTTGCTTTACCATATTTTGTGAAAGCTGGTGCTTGTTGATGATGAGACTGGTCTGTGGTGACTGTGGACAGTCAGAGGGGCTGGGGTGGGCAGCAACTCCCAGTCTGAATCTAGATAGAAATATTCCCGAAGTTATTTCCTCTTTGGTATGCACAGGAGTTTGAGCTGCTGCTTGCAACACCACGTGTTGTCCAATCTGTGTTTCAGGACTCCTGGGGAGGGGGAAAAAAACTCCACTATAAAGGCATGTTGTGCACAAGAAAATGCATGCAGAATTGCCTTGTTCTTCATTTTCTTTTCCCCAAAGCACTTGGATTGTATTTAATGTAGCTCAGCCCAATTTCACAGTGCCTGTGCAAGTGATATGAGGGGAGGGGGTAGCAAAACCATAGAGCTCCCCCCACTGCAGCAAAGCCTGGCTTTTGCTGGGCTCAGCTGGAGAAGCAGATCCCACATCCTGCAGCAGGGCCCTAAAACAGCAGCCACGATTCCTGAGTGTGGCCCTTCAAACACAGCAAATGCCATGAGTAATTGAAGAACCAGAAAAGGCTACTCAGGCATTTGGAGGAGGAACAACAACCAACCAAAGAAAACCCTCCTAGCCTTGAGCATTGAGTTGTAAAGTCTGGGCTGACGAGGAGACTCTTGGTCTGCTGGTGGACAAGAGCAGACAGTGGTGCCCACCTCTGGCTCTGTACACCATTCCTGGTGTCCTTCCTCCCCAGACTGCAGCTCCATGGGCTGGGTGGGATGTGAAATGTGGCTTGAACCTGGCCTTGAGCCCCAGCGAGGACTGTGAGCACAGCCTCTGGCAGCACAGCACTGCATTCCCCTGGGGACAGAGGGATGGGCCACATTTCTTACTGATCCAGAGCCCCACAGAGCCTTCCAGGGTTTTCAAGGTGCTTTGAAACACAGTTTCGCTCTGTGTCAATACAGCACTGAAG
Source organism: Orthonyx spaldingii (assembly GCA_013397795.1). Classification (NCBI taxonomy): domain Eukaryota; kingdom Metazoa; phylum Chordata; class Aves; order Passeriformes; family Orthonychidae; genus Orthonyx; species Orthonyx spaldingii. The sequence goes on from VZTJ01011336.1 coordinate 5,084,956, forward strand.
CAGCTGTGCAGCGGAAAGCAGAGAAAGCTTCCTTTTTAGACCATGCATATCATGCATTTTGAATCTTTCCATTGTCGTGGTGATGCTTAAAACAATACCACTTTCTCTCCAGACTGCAGAATTGGCATGACAGGCACTAGGAAATCTTACTTCTCCTTTTATCCCCCAATTTTAGGAAAGAACAATAAGCCCTGATGAAAAGTGTGTGTGTGGTGATGCCAGGAAACAGTGAAGTCAGGAAACTGATCACGAGCATTAGGACCTCTCTCGTGTTCAGATTTCATCAGGCTTTGCTGGCTTTATGCAGGAGAGGTGATTCAGCCACTGCTCATCTCTGCAACCTGGGCAGACTTGGGTTTTGTTTTCATCCCACCACTGCTACAATGACACAGAATAAAATCTCGGAGGCAAATAACTGGCGTTATTCATCAACCGCTGATGAAAAGGTCCTGCCTACATGTTTGAGTACATTTAGTCTGGACCAGCAAAGCAAAAAGTCATCCAATCCTCCAATGTCCATTAATCCGTCTTCTGTGATTTCTGCTGTGGGTACTTTGTTTTCCTCTGGGGAATTAACTTTTTATTTAGCCAAATATAGTTATGGCTGCTGCTGCCATTGGCTTGCTGTTGCACACATTAATTGCTCTTGAGCAGAGGAATGTCTCCCAGAAGGCCTAATCCTTCCTCAGCACCAAATCATCAGTTTTTAATGGTTGCTGGCTTCGTCTTCTCTGCACACCCTGCACAGAGCAGAACAGCGTGATCCCTCACTGGGCTCCATGTCCCCACTGATGTGAATCTAGGCCATGCAACAGGACCTGCCAAAATGACCCCTCCATGAATCCTCTTTCTTTTTCTGAATCAGAAATTAAAATTATTACAGAAAAAAAGGCTCTCACAGGAACTTCCAGACAGAACTATAAATCTATTAGTTCAGTCACAGATAAACAGTGTGTAAGTATAAAGTTAGGGCTCAGGTTGCTTAAACCAGGGCACACAGACTTTTTCTTTGATCCAAGTTGTATATTTCTGCTGCAGCTTGATTTTAAAAGCCTTTAATGTAGAAGCACTGTGTGGCTTACAGCCCTATGGACTAACAGCCACAGGTAGCTGTACACTAGACAGTTTTATACAAGGAATTTGTGAACCTCCAAACATGGGTATCCCATGGGCTTAGTGCTAAGGATAAGACCTGTTTTCTTCTGCCTGGATTGTAAGAATTCGAGAATCAAATTGTTTCTTATGTTATCCTTTTTCAGTTGTTGCCATGGCAAAACTCCAGAGAGGACGGGGAGGGCTGTACCCAACCATTGGAACATAAACTTTTCTCTGGGATTGATTAAAAGATGTGTTCATGTGCTCAGTCTCACCTTGGCACTCACAGGGAAGTAACCTCACATGTACACGCAGCTCCGAGGAGCACAGCCCACAGCTGCAAGTTATTCACAGGGATCAGTGCGCATCAGGAATGAGACAGAGACAGAGCAAATGTGTTCATCTTTATTCCGATAACAGTTTCCATTTTCTGTACTTCACCTGCTGCTCTTTGGGGTGTTTTCCAGGTTGCATCAAGTGAATTTCGAGGCTCCCACTTGTGAAGGCAAGCGCCGGGAAACGCTCGCCTTGATAGGGGACTTCTCCTCCTCGGCGGAGTTCTTCGTCACCATCGCGGTCTTCGCTTTCCTCTACTCGCTGGCTGCCACCGTGGTTTATATCTTCTTCCAGAACAAGTACCGTGAAAACAACAGAGGGCCTTTAATTGTAAGTGTTTGCAGCATTTGCAGTGTTTCCAGTGTTTTAGGTCCTCACCTCTTGCTTTTTTGGTTGTTGAGGTTTTGGCGTGGTCTGGGAGATCCAAGTGTCCCACTGCCCAAAGCATCTCTGCATTCATCTGCTTTTTTTGTCTTAATGGTGGTTTAATATCTTAACACCAAGGGTAATGGAGGCTGTATGCAGGAGGAGTTTAGTTCTGTGTGTACTTGTGAAGTTCTGTGCTTCTCTCCCACTGCCCGCAGTGATGATGATCACACAGATAATGAACATGTAGCTGAGTGGTAGCAGGATTGGGGTCTCATCCCTATGTCTGTGACAGCAGAGCCTCACTGGTGGGGGAAAAAGGGAAGAGGAGATCTTAGGCATTGTCCTAGCAGACAGATGAAACCATGCCCCTGATCAAAGCCTGGCCAGGGAGATTGATTATAGCTAATTACTGCAGGGTTCAGCCAAAGTATTTTGCTTTGGAGAATTACGTGGCTGTTTTTCTAGTATGACACTGAGCTTCCAGCATGTTTGTGTCTCCACACTGGTTTATGAGCCTTCCAGTTATCATTCTCTGCACCCATCAAGCTGTGGCTGTTCGTGCCTTTATTTTTCTTTTTATTGATTCCTGAAGGTTTGTGATAAAAAGCAAGTGCTGCTGTGTATGTATTTTCTCATAAATTGAGATTGTAAAGCCAGTGAGGGCTGTTTTGGCCCAGGTGTCTGTTGCCTGTCAGTGCATCATGGCCCATGGTGCATCCCATGGTCTTGATGGGCTGCCAGGCACTGGGTGCTGACCCTCACCTGAATTTGGGTCAGGTCGCTGCATCTGTGGGCTGTAGGGTTTCAGCACAGTCTCCCTTCTATGGACAACCCTCTCCCTCGTGACTGCAAGGAGAAGGTTACTAAGGGAGAGAAAATACTTCTCTGAAGTCCTGGTTGTGAAGGTGGGGGGAGTTTATCAAGGACCCATGTAAGGAAAAAGTTAGTTCTGCATGTCAGAAAAATCTAAAGTTTATGGCTTACAGAAGCCAGACATTTTGCTGAGACTTAAGTGGCTAAAAATCACCAGTAAAGAATATCAGAAATATATAGCAGGAAGAAAAATAAATCATAAGTGCAGAAAAGCTGAATCTATTAAAGGAAATAACTACAGTAACAGGCAGCAAAAGTTTAAACTGTAGGAAGGTAAACTTAGCATCACAGGAGTTTGAGGGAAAGATTTTCCTGCTGCAATGAGATGTGAACTGTTTTCTTTGAGTTTGCATAATTCAAAATTGATGAACTTTTGCAAAAAAAAAAAATTCTCCTTCCGTATCAAAGAAAATGAATCCTCTTCATTTGGGGGTTCTTGGGACCTTTCCTGTTCTAGAAAATGGTGAGGAAATGTGAGAAAATCCTCATAGAGAAGATGAAGAACAGGTAAAATAAAGGGGTCCCTACAGAAAGAGTAAATAAACAAAGTGCCTTGCTTCTTCTTGGTATCAAGTAAGATCTCATTTCAGACTGTCTCATCAAAGGATTACTTACAGAATTCTGCCATCTTAATTTTCTTGTGGAAAATAATTCTTGCTTTTGACCAACCACATTATCCTCTGTAACAATAATAAAGAGGAAAGAGAAGCAATAGTACTGATATGTCACATTACGATGTGGCCGCTTGCCTTTGGCCAGGATTTTCCTGAAACAGCTGCTGCAGCTGTGTCTGTCACAGGATGCAGGGCACAATCCGCTACAGCATTAACGTCACTTAATTTGTAACATTGACTTAATTTGTTCTGTGTAATGGATTGTAATTGAATCTACAGGTTCAATTTAACCAGTGTCTGTTACCAGAGCCTCTGTTTGCAATTTCCCAGTATTTAAAGCAAGGCTATATGACCTTATTTGTTCAGAATATACAGATGTTTTTGAGCTTGTCCTACAGCAAAAGCCACTCCTGCCGGTGAGTGGTGCTGGGAAGTGGCTGAGGGTTATGGTCAGGTTATGCCTGACAGGAGGAGAGTCCCATCTTCCCCAGACAAATGCTCCTGCAACTCCTGTGCACTGTAAGCTCTGTTGTATTTGGTATTTTTACAAAAAGAGAACCTTTTTTGCCTGGAGCACATCCTTGCTGGTGTCTCTGGAGACTGTTCCGTGCAATGATTGCAGCACCACAGCTTGACTGAGGACGGAGTGTGAGTCCCTCTGTGCAGTGGAGTTGTAGGGAAAATGCAGAGCCCCAGAAAGAGAAAAAGTTGGCAGCTGTAGCCAGGAGGAATTCAGGGGTGAAGGAAAAAGAAAACTTGGAGTGAAAACCAGCTTCCCAGGGCTGCAGAGCTCACCTAAGGGATGTCACGCGCTCTGTGAAGCAGGCAGGCAGTGTATCCTCCAGCTTCAGGCAGATGCTGCTCTGAACTGACGTGTATCAGATCAGATGTGTGAGTATGTCTCATCCCTGAGGTTGTTCCTTCCAGAGAAAAGTGCTGCAGAAATCTGTGGCGCAGCAGCAGTCCCCAGCACGTGTTGGTACAGGAGGCAGGGCAGCCCTCGCTCTGTTTCATCACCAGGCAGGATCAGAGCATCAGGCACCATTTCCAGACTACCAGTTTTTTCCCTCTTAGTGAAGAGTTTGAAGATGATAGTTTCATCCATCCTTGCTTCTGCTGCACTGCCTGATCACAGTTTCATAGTTAAAACCATTCCTGTTTTAAGCCTTGTACTTACTTCCTCTTGGCTTCATATTTTCTCAGTCTGGGATGACATCTGCCTTTAAGCAGCACCCTCTCAGTGCTGCCTTTTCTCCTGACAAATTTTCAGGATTTGAAAAATGATTATGACAGGAGAAGTCAAGAGAGGAAAAACCCCTTTCACTTGAAATGTTTTAATACTTTTTCAAGAAGCCCCTGCACAGGCAGTCAGAACACCATCAATGCATTACCAAATGCAGCAGCCTGACTGGGTGCAGAAGGTATGATTTTAAGGAATTTAATGACCACTTTGTCACAAGAAACTTGCAGGGAAAATTTCAGTCACAAATGTCTCAAGTTTACCTTGTTTATACAGATACAGGGAAGTGAATGTGCTGAGATCTCAGCAAAGCATCACTTCAACTGTGGAAAAATATTTTAGCGTTCAGTGTGAAGTGAGGCATGATAGCAAGGAAATATTTCCAGTGGGAGAAGCAGTTAACTCCTTCCCTGGCTGTTTGGATGGCAGTGGTGTGTTTGTTCACTATGCAGTGAGCCATTTCTATTGCTAACATTGCCCGTCAGGTTTTGGGGATAAAAGTCTTCCTTTTGGTCACACAGGACCCTGGTTGTGGTACTCATCCATTCCCACGGGGCTGGCAGCAGTGAGTCCTTGCACTCTGAGCCCTCTGCTTCCCCTGCTGGCTCCCTGAGGGGGTTCACACGGACAGATGAGCCTAAGAGAGGACCTTGGATTCCCAGTTTCTGAAGGAACAAGGAGCAGGTTAGCAGGGATTCAGCACCTCATAGATATGTGCTGTGTGTTTCCGAGCTCTGCAAACCACAGCTGTGATTTTCATTCCGCTGTGAACTCCCACGTGGCTAATGTGTGCAGCGAGGAGCTGGGGGCTCACCTTGGTGGGTACAACGAGGGCAAGGCAGCTTCTCAAGTGACTGATTAGTGCTCAAGAGCCAGAAACTTTTAAAAGAAATTAATTGGAGGTGGTGACTTAGATTTTAAAGAATGTGAGGTACAAAATGCCGGTTTTCAGTATATCCCCATCTCTCAGACCAAACCAACCTAAGCTGGTTTCCACTCATTTAACACCACATACCTGGGGAGATGCTGCTGGTTGGTGGTGAGAGCAGAGATGAGCTGCACCCTGGGACTGCCAGCCAGGCACCTGTGCTGATGCTCTGCTTCAGGTCTATACATCTGGAGCTTCTTGCAAGCAAAGAGTAACCAACCCAGCTGTGCTGAAGTTTAAGGAGATCAGGGATAAGATACTTCCATATGTCTCTCAGAAAATAAAGAATAGACACAGTCAGTGTGTATCAGTCCCCATCACTCAGACTTCTTTCTTTTCCTATGGTTTCATTACCCCATACGTGTTCCATTTAAAATCCACATGCTGACAACCCTGCGTGCTTTCAGGTTTGTCCTTGGGAAGTTATAACTTGGCCATGAGAAACCACATGCATTCATGTAGAAATGTAAATCACTTTGTTAATATTCCAATCAATTAATATAAAAGCATAAAATTATTCAGCCAAGAAAGGTGACTGACGTAGCCCTGAAAAGAGATAGTTCATTTTTATAGTGATTACTTGATAATCTCATTCTTATGGTGCATAAAGATGCTTACATCTTAAGAAGATGAGATCTTTCCCTTGCATCTGGAGTCCCGTGAATAATCACATTTTGCAGGAAGGCATTTGGTTCCTTACATATGTTGCAGATCCAGTGAGATAAGTACAGCCTGTTCTGCTCTTTGGACACCTCTTTGACTAAACATGTTGTACTTCCTCACCTGTGTCCAGCTGTCTAGAAAATAGACAGGAAAAGAATAAAGAGCCAGCTATAAAAACAAAGACTGAATCCTTTACAGTTGAAAAATGAAATTAGGAAGAACCTGAATATTTCTTTGCATTTCAAAGAGCTGTTTCAGCCTGCTGTTATCATCTCCTTTTGAAGCTCAAGCCAAGGTGACCTTGCTGTACACGCTGGTTCCTCCCAGAGGGCTCTGCTCCTCCCTGCCAGAAGCAAGCTTGCACGGTTTACACTATTGCAAGAAGCATGTAATTCTTTCAAAGCTTCATCCGGCAGAAAATCTGGGGTGGGACCTGGTTCAAACCAAAAAAGAGCTAAAATGCCACTGTAGGAAGGCGTTTGCTGCCTGCGGCAATCTGCTGTTGGCCGCTTTCCCAGCTGGGACTGGGGCTGTGGCTTTTGCTGGGGTAGTTCTTGGATTTTTAGGTTGGTTGTGACTGTGAAAGCAAATCCTCTGAGTGGTTTGCCTCTGCTGGGTAAAGAAATCTCCCTCTGCTCCTGCGTGGCTGGCCCTGAAACCTGTTGGCAGTGCTAGACAGGCTCTGACTGGGAGGGTTTATGGACTTCGGCATTTGAGGAGTTGCTCCCTTGGATGCTGTAAATGTGTGAGAGGGTTTTCCCGAATGGAAAGGTTTTGTAGCATGAGCCCTGCATGGAAGCCAGATACAAGGCAGCAGCTGCAGCTCAGTGAGGGAGGAGGGATGCCAGGAGCCCTCTGGCCAGGCCAGAGCTGAGGTTTTGCCTGTTTCCACCCATGACAGCCCAAGGCCATCCTGCCAGACTGGGCTGAGAGAGAGAGCAGGGCACAGAGTGCTCGCAGGGACATGTGTGTCACAGCCTTCAGGGGCTGATGAAGTCACTGACCAGCTTGGAGCAGATGAAACATGTCCCCTTTCTGAGTGAACAAGCAGCTTCTGCAGAGACTCTTGGCTGGGTGAGGCTGTGCCAGACACTGGGCAATCCAAAACTCTGCTCAGGAGGCTGAAGTGACTGTTAAGTGACTGCCCCTTTCAAAGGGAGACATTTTGCAAAAGCCAGTAGCTTGATAGCAAGGAGAAATTTTTCAATTATCATAAAAAGAAAAGGCATTCACAGTTCTATTCTAAAATGTATAATATATAAAATTGTTCCAAGTAGGCATTTTTGGCAAACTCAGGAATAACAAGTTTCAACTTGAAAAAGGCAGCAAGAATATTTTTTTTTTTTCTTTGCACATACTTCAGGATCTTAAAAAGTCCCTTCTTGAATATTCAGAGTATTTTAAATTTTGGTTTTTGCCTTTCTTTACATGTTCCTATTTTCCTCCTTCCCAAAGGCACCTGTAGGCAGAGCAAAGTATCTCAGCTGAGATCTGAGAGAGAAACTTAGCAATTAGGAGTGTAGCGTAATCGTACAACAATACACACTTAAGAGATCTGTAGACACTACTTTAAGAGAGCAACTACAAAAAATTACTTTGTTCCAAAGGAAAAAAAGACTCACCCATGCTATAGGGATATTAAACATTGAAATGCAAGATTTGTTTTAGTATGCAGGCACTCTGGCCTTAATTACCAAGGAGAAATTCCCCAGATAGACATTAAGCCACAGAACAGCCTAGCTTGAAATTCACTTTTATTTTCAGCATGTCATTATCTTGTAACTCTGTTCCACCCAGAGCTGTGAACATGTTGAGCCAGAAATGCAAACACACTTGAAAACAAGAGAGGTTCAGGTTCCAGCCAAAGCTGAAGGTTCGCAAAGATTCAAAATAAATAGGAAGATACAAGTCATAGAATCATACATTTTGCTCCTTGCATTGTGCAGAGGAGGCAGAAAAGGTCCTCCAAGAGCTTGAGTCAGGCCATGTAGCCTTGATGAGAACACCTACTGGAAAAATCCCAGTGTTCCATTAGCCTTTCTGTCCTGTCTCCTTGGCCAGCTGGTGGACAGGCTGCATGGTTTCCTCTTCGAGTCCCACTGTGCCATCTTTCACTTCTGGCTTGGTGTGTTTCTTGCACCCAGCCAGACTTTACAGTTTTTGGAGTTCCTCTGTACAAGAGCTGATGCTGGCACCCTAGGAGCAAGAACCCTTTCCCCAAGGCTCTGACCTGCTCTGAAATAGGGGAGTTTGTAGCAGAGAGGGCAGGGTTTTCGGCTTTGTGAACACCCTGGCACAGGGGAGCAGAGGAAGTCAGGAGAATGCTGGAGCATGGGGTGTGATGGGGAAGACAAGACCTGAGAAATAGCATGAAGTACTTAGTGTCTTTAGAGCCATCCCCTCAACTGCACAGTGCCATGGGATGTTCCTAGAAAGACTTACAGCCCAGGACATGGGCTACCAGTGGTCAGTGAGGGGCTCATGCAGATGCAGTCACTTTTGCAATGAGTCTTGCCAACATGGGGTCAGGGCCTTGTGAGCTCAACAGCAGGTCTGTACCCCTGCTGCTGTCACCTGCTTCAGAACTTTGCTCACTTTTAAAATTTCTCTCTTTTTAGCAAGTTTAATCTCCTGTGTTGCACTAGTTTTAGTCAGTTTGTCTCTCTTTGCATCAAATTTCTACCTGCTGTTATGCATTTCTTTAATTGGCATTGCCAGTGCACTGATTACAGAGCTGGATTTAGTTTGAAAAGGCTTCAAATGTGGTGACATTGGGAGAGGGTTGCTTGTCATTTAAAAAATACATTTCCCAAAACTCTGCTGTGCCCCCATCTCTTGTGTCAGTCAGAACCTGCATGGGGTCTTGGCGTCTGGGTCGATAGCGTGTCAAACCTCACAGCAAATAAAGAACATCTCCCACCATCAGTCACAGCTCGGCAGATATCTGGTGTTTCTACCAGCTGGAATTTTTTGGAAATGTTTGCAATTGAACTGTTGCCTCTAGGAATCTGTTTCTCATTCACTGCTAAGACATATGAGATTCAATAATTTTTTTTGCTGGAAATCTCCCTGAGAAGAAGAATTACTCTGGGCTGTATGTCTCTGCCCACACGGAGTCTCTTTGGGTGTTAAGAGAGTTGTCAGCTCCGGGGCTTCATGCTCTTCAGGAGAGCCCATTTGGGCAGCATCAAGGAGGTCAGAGGAACTCAGAGCTTGGTGGCAGACACAGGCCTGCAGAAAACAAATTGTTAAAAGAGAAGGATGTATCCTTCGGGAAGGCATCCAAACACAGTTAATTTAATCCCATCTGCGTCAGTGGAGACATCCTTTGTTCATGGATCCTTGTGCAGTGGCTTTATCGACTGGTGCCTCTTCCGTCGTGACAGAGCCTCCACCCCTGTGGTGCCACAGAGAGCTCCTTCCCCAAATGTCAGGTGTGCTTGTAGGTGAGAATGGTGTTTCCTAGGGATTGCTTATTTCTTTGGGAAGCAACCTGAAACACTGGGTTCCTAATAATGTTTTCGCTTCCTTGCATGCACACCTTTGTTTTGCAAGGGGGAAGGGGAAGCAGCCCCATGGGAGGTGGGATATCAAGACGCAGCGATGCAGTTAGTGGTATGTTAGACTTTGGCACCTCTGCCATCTGTTGTGGGCTGACAGATGGGATGAAATATGACAGCAGAAAGGCTCTTCTGTTTTAGCAAGACACAAGAAAGCTTGAAAAATCACACCTCCTCCCTCCTTTCCCCCCAAACCCACACAACAACAGTGTCACTTGGCCACTTGTTCTGGCTAAGACAAGGAGAAGTTTATGCCTGTGCATGCTCTCGAGAGTCTTTCGAGGGGAAAGTGAGCAGAGTGGATCGGAGCAGAGCTGCTCGGAGGCAGTGAAACCTGGAGAGACCACCACACTTTCTCCCCTCTTTTCACGTGGATGGGAGTTAGGAACCAGTGTTTTGCCAGGTCAGGGAGGAGTCTCTGCTTGGCAAGTCTTGCTGTTTACTTGCTCACTCATGGTAATTAGTGGCTGCATGGCTCATGCAGCAGGGACATTTGGCCTTACCTGTGGCTGGTGAGAAAACTCCTCATCTGGTACCTGAGGATTAGCCAATTTCAGGTTCTCCCTGAGACAGAAACACTTCCTACTGGAAACCCACCCTGACTGTATATAGGAGTACCCAGGGCAAGACCCAGCCCTCAGGAGGACCCAGCTTCTTACAAGCATGTGTATTTTGTAATTAATCCCAATGCATCAGCCTGGTGCTGTGAACAGCCACATTTTCAAGGCAGCTCAGCATCCTGGGTACCAGCCACAAGTTTGTGGGAATCTTGCCTCAAGGGCAGAGGTGCAAATGTCAGGCAAGGGGCTCTGCACTTCTGAAAATTAGCTCCATGGGTGATGACAGTAACACAACCTTCCACTGAGTAACAAGCTCTTGGTATTTCTCTCCTCTGACACGAGCTTTCAGTTTTCTGGTGATTTTTAATATTTTTTCCTTTCCAACGGACACACCAGTATAATGCTTCTAACTAATTTGTCTTTTAGGATTTCATTGTGACAGTGGTCTTCTCATTCTTGTGGCTAGTGAGCTCATCTGCTTGGGCTAAAGGACTGTCAGATGTAAAGGTTGCGACCGACCCCGATGAGGTGCTGCTGCTGATGTCTGCCTGCAAACAGCAGTCCAACAAATGCTTGCCTGTTCGCAGCCCTGTTATGTCAAGCCTCAACACTTCGGTTGTAAGTGGCTTTGATTGCTGCTGTTCACCCTTACCTTGCAATGTATTTTCATCTTGTACCCGTGTATTGACCTGAATTGACTGGTGTAAACCAGTTAGCTGACTTGATTTAATTGGAAGTGCAGCCTTGCTGCAGGGAAAGGCAGGCTGTGACTCATAGCAGCTCTGCCATGGAGCAGCAGCAGGATGAGTGTGCAGGGTTGGGATGGGGAGAAGGCAAAGTTTCTGTCCAAGTGCGTTGGTTGGCTCCTCTGCTTTTAACTTGCTCACTGCAACACTTTTGAAAAGGAGTCTGTGTGCTCCTTTAGGAAGGAAAGGTTTGTGCCTTACAGATTCCTCTAAAAATCCTCAAAAAAAACAACATAAAATTGGACTTCAGAATGTTAAAAAAACCAAACAAAAGAAACCCCTCCAGGCCAGCTGACCAATTAAGAGCTCTCTTTTTAATTAGTTTCTTTCAATTTTGTCTTTCAACAATTTCTTTAAACTAGATTATGTTTTCAAACAAAAAAAAAATTTGTTCTAAAACCTCAGCCTTTTTTGGAAAAAAAAAGCAAAGTAGACACCTCGTGAGCTACAGCTAAGGGAGGTGAATTTGGGAATTTGCTCCAAAGCTGAGAAAATTTTCCAGTGCGTTTTGGGAGACTCATAGAATCATTTAGGTTGGAAAAGGTCTCTAAGATCACGGAGTCCAACCACTAACCCAGCACTGCCAAGTCCAGCACTAAACCATGTCCCCAAGTGCCACATCTACACTTACCCCAGTGGATGGTGACCCCACCACTTCCCTGGGCAGGCTGTTCCAGTGCTTGACAATGGTTTCAGTGAAGAGGTTTTTTTTCTGATAACCAATCCAAGCCTCCTCTTGCACAACTTGAGGCCATTCCCTCTTGTCCTCCGGAAGGCGGGGTTGGGAGCAGCTTTGCCTTCTCCCCGGACCATGCAAGGTCCATAGCACTAGGCTGAGCTGTGAGACCATGGCTGCTGGTGACGAGCTCCTCTTCTTCCCACCCAGGTCTTTGGCTACTTGAACTTTATCCTCTGGGCAGGCAACATTTGGTTTGTGTTTAAGGAGACGGGCTGGCATTCCTCGGGCCAGCGGCACGCTGCGGACACCATGGAGAAGCAGCCCGGCGGCTACAACCAAGGTGGCTACAACCAAGACAGCTACGGGCCAGCTGGTGGCTACAACCAGCCAGGCTCCTATGGCCAGGTGGGTGAATATGGCCAGTCCCAGAGCTACGGGCAGAGCGGGCCAACCTCCTTCGCTAATCAAATTTAGGGTTCACACAGCGCAAGCTCTTGCATCCCTCACACGTAGAGAGTTTAACAGGTCTCAAGTTTCAGTGGCGCCAGATTTTTAAGGGTTCTACATAAATTAATACTACAACACGGTGTTTAATGTCAATTGAAGGTCTAAGCCCACCTCCTTTGGCAGATGGGAGGTGGCCAGTGGGCTGGAGTTGTCCTTTTTTTCCCTGACTAGCCAGACACAGGGGATGTGCTCCTTGCTGGTGACCTGGAGTTGCTGTTGTAGTACGTACTGTAGAGATAACTTTATGGTAGTTTTGTATGTGTTAAGATGGTAGAAGCATTTTGTAGCCTCAAGTCTGTAGTATTTAATATGCATAATATAATTGAATTTCCTTCTGCATTTTGGTGAAAAACGGAAGTGTTTTACTATGATTTCTACAGATTACTCTGTATATCCATGCATGTAACATTGCACCTAAATTTTCAAAACTGCCTGTCTGTGACTCTTCAGAGCATTTGTTTTGGTTATACCTTTTTGTTTCAGAAGATTTTACTATTATTTCAGTTAACTGAGTCATCCATCCGTAATTTAGTGCATGGATAAGCAGTTTCATACTACCAAATGTCTGGACTGTGTAAATGGAACTTCTGAACTTCTGCCACTACATTTTGTTAAATGTCTGTTTAAAAAGAAGTATGCATCTTTTATATATTTTGCAGAGTTGAATATATGGCTTACCCAAGTTCTGAATGCTTTGTAACTAAACTGTTTTTCCTTGAAATGGCATTCAGTAGTATATATGGTACCTGACCTGTGTTTATTCCATTTAACTCAGCTAAGTATTCATTCTATAAATCACTATTTCTATGGATGTTTTGTGAATCTTTTAGTGTGAGATGTGGAGAATAAGGACCAAGTAACTGTGTTATATGTTTACAAAGGTATTTATTTAACTAAGATAACAGAGGTGCAGATGTCAGTATACAAAATCATGTCAAAATGCCCTGTTGATTGACACAGCAACATGAAAACCGCACGTATTGTTGTGACCTTACAAAGCATAAATATTCCTTTATGCCCTCTTACGAGAAGAAAACCTTTCTGTCCGTGCTGTTTCAAGGTTGTTAGATATCCCTCTGTTAGGTCGCTGCTCTGAGCGCTAGCTTGGTGCTACTGGAGAATGTAACTGGATTGACCAAATAACCCAGGCTCAGAGGAACTCATCCCAAAAGAGCCAGAGCCAGACTTGTAGCCTGTTAGGATGCCTCCCTGGAAAATTCAACCCTCCCTCACTACAGCATATGGGGTGCATTGACACACACGAAAGCCTGAAGCACAATGTACTAACCAAAACTGATCATCTGCATTTCTAGATCAAAGTGTATCAGTATATAATCTTATTGTATGAGCTGTAATGTTGAAAGCATCTTAGCTTAAAACAGCTTAGTCTCTTCTATGATTGTTGTAACCAATTTATGGCTACTCGGTGGACAAATCTATATTGTGATATCTATTTGACCCTAATAAAGTTATTGCATACAATGCATGTTTTCAGAGTATGTTAATATTGAAATGTCACTGCCAAATAACAAAGATAACTATTAAAGAAAAATAACTATTCCTGTGCCTGACCTTATTGGTCATATTCTTACTGTTTTCCAACACTTTTATGGGGATTGTTTTAATGTACAGTGGAGTACAACACTTCTGCAGACACCTGTCATTAAAGGTCAGTATCACAAGTTTTTAAAAAAAATTAAAAGTGTGCGGTTTAATACCTGCCTGCCTCTTTACCTCTCTTTCCACTGTCAGTAGGACTAGCCCAGTACTGTGCTAACCATCCCAGTTCTAAGGATTGCTGGAAAGCTATGTGTGAGTTGTAGAGAAAACAAACTAGAATATCTAAATGTTCTCCAAATGAGAGCAAAATACAATTTTCTAGGTCAATGAAAAATTTTATTTTGGCCCTTAGTTAATTTGTTTGGGGTTGTTTTGTTTGGCTGGGTTTTTTTGTTTGGTTTTTTTGGGGGGGGTTGTTTGCTTGGTTTTTTGAGGAGGTGTTTTTTTGGGTTGGTTGGTTGTTTTTCTTCTTTTAAGTTTGGAAAAAAGTTAGATAATAGGAAAGTCAGGAGAAAGCGAAATCTGTGTGTGTGGCAAGGGGTTTGATGGGATGTGTGCTCTTCATACCCACTCTCACATAGTCCTGCTTCTACTCTTTTGTTATTGTTGTTCTCTTAAATTCCCTTTATATTAGTTGATGAGGAATATCCCAAACTGCTTTATCTAAGCTTCTCCACTAGAAATAGTTTTTGTGCCAACTAGCTTTCTCTTCATGAACTTTTCCACCCAAATCAGCAGGGTCCCGTTCCCAAACTTTTCTATCCAATGCTGAGGGATGGAAATGAGTTTTGCTTTGGTTTATTCCTGGCATTTCAAACCAGATGAAATTCTTCTGTAACCGTGTGAGCACAGGACTGCAGCTTTCTGGAGTTCACAGCCCTGGAGAAAGGGCAGTTTCTAATACAAGGCTGGGAACAGAATTAAGGTTATGTCATATTTTGGGTACAATTTGCGTAACTCCCGGTCTAAGGTTTTCTCATGGAGGGCAGAGCTGGTGGAAGAGTTAACAAAAGTAGTGTAAGAGGCACATATTTTCAGGGAAGACTTGCCCTTTGCTTGACCCAGCTGGGCAGATCTTCACAGGTACCTCAGCTCCTTGCTGCTGTACAGAACAGTTGAGCTGGTTGTTACCCTTTGGGGACTGTAATCTTCACTCTGATTTAGGAGGGAAGAAAAAAACTCTTCATCTACAGCTTCTCAGATTAATAAAGTATGGCAGCAGCAAAGTGAAAACAAAAATGATGCATGCACTTGTCTGTGTTATGTAAGAAAATGTATTTGAATGCTTCCTCCATCTTCCTCTGGATTTGAGTCTTATCACATCCTTTTGCAGTTGTTGAGAAATTGAAAGTTTATTTCAACTGGGGATAGTGACTGCATAGCCAAGGGTTGAGCAACTGATGAAAAAGACTGTATTTGATGTTACCTGGATTTAAGACAAATAGCAAAGTGAACTCGAGCATCGTGTGTGAAACTGCTGCTGGCAGCCTCGTTGCTTTCCTGCTTTATCATTCGTGAGTATCTCTGCGAGTTAGTTAAATAACTAGGTCAGCCTGGGGGAAAAAAAAACGTGTTCCTTGATCTTCTGTGCTGTCCCTCCTGTTTTCCCATGTGTTTCTCTTTATAGCCCATTTCTCAGCTACCCAAGTTAGGAGCATATTTGCATTATCAGGTGTGAAGCTATGGGGGAGAGGCAGGTACATCTGGTGAGTGGGGGGGACGGGGGGGGGGAGCACAGGACTTTCTCTCCAGGTGCCTCAGAGGCCAAGGAAGGAGCACATTCCCCTGCTGATTTGGGGTTTCCCCCATTGCTGTTGGCTGGGCAGGGGATGCACTTTGCAGAGCTGGAGCATTAATGCCCTCCGTGGGAAGGTGCTGGAGAGAGGAAGGGGAGTGATTCTGGGTACCGCTGGCTCTGCAGCCTGCTTCACTTCCTGCCCTGCACATCCAGGAGACAAGGATGAGCTCAGATGCAAATCCAGCCCACAGGGCTCTGCCCTGACTTGATGGGGTTGGGGTTTTGGTGTGTGGTATTTTTCCTGATGACCAAATCTCCTTCCATGCAGCCATTGGGCTGCACATAACAGAGCCTCAATGATGGCTAAGACTTGGAGAAAGTTTGTGCTCCTGTTGCATGAGTTCATGTTGCAATTGCTTGACCTGATTAGGTTAATTCTTTCCAATCCTTATATGCTCTCAAATGGAATGAGCAATCCAGGCTGTAGCCTTGAATCAATCTTGGCTGAAACTGTGATGTGCTGATGAAAGAGGCAGTGGCATCAACACACATGGCACCTCCCTGTAGTCTGCTCCTGACAATACCTCCAGAGTTTCACAGTTAATATGACAGACAAATTAAGAACTACTGAGTAAAAACTGCTGCATATTATTTCATCCTTTTCTGAAAAAGTTCTTCTCATATTATGCCATATCATGGTCACAAGCATTTAATCCTTTGTCCACTAGTTTTTAAGAGAGATTTGAGTCAAAATTCCTTATGTGTGTGAATGGATGGTCTACTTAGCTTGTGCTCTCCCTAACTTAACTATTCTTTTTTAGGATTTCTTTTTATTCTCTTCTTCTGCTAAACCCAAGAGCTTTTCCTTTTGGAATTCTCTAAAATCAGCAATAATCTGTATTTTGCTATTAATATCTGGTGCTGATTATCCCCTCATTTGTCAATGCCATCTATCCTTATTATGAAGATGTTAGCATTTGGATATGAAATTTTAGTAGTTCAGCAGGGAGGCATCCTGTTTGTTGCATTTAGTTTCTGTTCTTACATTTTTATAATTATGTCCCCCTTTAATGAAATTTTAGTATTTTAAGAATACAGCTACCTTTCCAAAGTCTAAATGTCCTATAATAAAACATTTCTCAGAGGAAAAATTACTTGGCAATAGTATTTTCAGGATTAAAGATCATGTAGTTCCATCCCCCCTGCCATGGGCAGGGACACCTTCCACTATCCCAGGTTGCTCGAAGCCCCATCCAACCTGGCCTTGAACATTTCCCAGAATGGGGCAGCCACAGCTTCTCTGGGTGAGGGGTTCAGGCTGTTACCTGCCTGGGTGCAAGTTAGCTGCTCCTCTCCTGCAGCTCGTGAAGGGTTTGCTGGTGAAATGAAGTCTGAGAGGCCAGGAGGTGTGACTGCATCTCCTGTTTCAGGTATTCCCCTGTGCCTGTGTCTCTCGGATCCTGCCCCCACCGCGGGCAGCCCCTCCCCTGCCCTGCCCAGGGTCATCTCTAAGGGAGTCAGGGCTCTGCCACTCACACACGTTTCACAACATCAGCCTTCTTGAAATGCAAAAAGCATTTCCTTAATAAAGGAGCGGAAAACTCTGGGAAAATACCAAAAGCGAAGCAGAGGCTGTGGCTTTTTGCAGTGGCAATTATTTTAAGTGAACTGCCTGTAAAGATTTTGCAGTTTGAAGTGGCAGGTTGCGTATTTTGTGCAGACAAGATTGTTAACGTGTGAAACATGCTAAAAATTGACCGATGAAAGCACCTGGATATTTCAAACATAAATAGTGTGTATCAAAATAGCTACAGAGCAGATGGCCTGGCTCCCCACACACCTTGCTGACCAGAATACTCGAGCAACACACAAGAGCCAAAATCTCACCGTCTTCAAAGCTGATCATCTGCAAAGGCTAGGGTTATCCTCATGCTACCCTTTATCTGTCAGGCACAAACGCTCCTGCGTACACTAATTAGTGTATCCTAGAGGGATAATGAACCCCGGGCTTGTTTGAACTTGTTACTACCCCAGCAAAGCAAATCACCTGTTCTAGAGCTCGAGGCTTTCAAAAATCGGTGAGATTAAAACAACTGTGAGCTGAAACCTGATCTACGGTGGAAAGATCCCAAAACACGGAGGGCTGGGTTTGCCAGCCCGCTCACAGCACTGCTTGCCACTGATAAACAGGCAACTGAGTCTGTTTCTCACTCCCATTTTTTACTTTGGACGCTAAAACCAAACATCCCCATTCCACAGATTAACCGGGATGTAAGGGGTTTTCATGCCTCGTTGTATGGTCCAACAGATGTGAAAGGGAATTATCACTTCAACATGATATCAAGACTCTTTTTTTTTTTTTTTTAAGCTGATGGCAGATTACTAAGCCTGAATTCTTGTTTAATTTTAGTGTGTTAATTGATGGGATAATGAGCATTGATTATATGTGTTTTGGCTTTGCAATTACAGGCTCTGTTTTATTCATGAGCCAGTCCTAAAGAATGCACTAGAGATCTAAGACAACTTAAACCTCTCAGAAAAAGGCTCTGAATTGTTTGAGTAATGACACTCTTAGATGGAAAATTAAAGGTTCTCTTTTCCCATGCTTTTTAAGATAATTAAAATCCAGGAACGGTAAGGTGGTGAACATCCTTATTCATTAGCCTTCAGTAATTTAGCTTCTACTAAATGAGGAAAACATTTTAATTCTCTAGGCCATCTGTTGCAGACTCCTTTGTGTGTCCTGTTACATAAAGTCTCATCATGGATAGTTTTAACATCAGTATTGTATCCTTTCACCAGGAATGATGAGCAGGATGAGGTGGTTGAAGTCACTACCTATTAACAGACCACCCCGGGATTAAAGTGGCTGCTTGGTCTTCTAAGTTATCCTGTCTAGACACCTCTAGGCAAAGGATCTGCAGAGAGGAGCCCTTGCATGGAGATAGGCAGTGTGACAAGCTGTGTTTTCTAATAGCGATATCCATGCCAATAAATAACAAAGTTCATCGGAGCCCTTCCAGTTCCTCTAGCGTGTGACTGCTCTGCCATATGGCTCTGTGCTGCTTTTGCAAGCAGGCACTCTCTGCTCGGGTAGGAACCACAGCAGAGGCTCCGTGCTGGATGCTGCTTTGGAAGTGGTTTGGAGGCAGAGCAGGTCTCTTTGCACTGTGACAGGGAAACAGAATAAATATTAGAGTAGGAGTGTGCTCACCTAGGATAAATGCTCGATCAGGAACTGGGAAACGCTTGGTTTCTGACTCTGGCTGTAGGAATAACTCACTTTATAGCTTGGGGCAAATTACATTATCCCACACCAGGAAAGTTTCTCATTAAAATTATAATTTGTATAGATGAATGGATGCAGTGTCGAAGTTATTCCTGATGCAAAGTTTAATCCCCACAGGTCAAAGAGGATCCAGCTTTCATTATGAGTTTGGGTTTTTTGTGTCAAATTCTCCTGTAAAATACAAGCCCCACTGCTTGCCAGCCCAGCAGTGCCTTCCAGGGGCTGCTGTGGCCCGGTGTATTTAGCTGGCTCCACCATTCCCAGGTAGTGTTTACATTATTGATGGGCATGGCTACAAGCAGGCTGCTTCCACGGGGCAGAGCTTCAATCCCCCTGCTTGCTATTACTCCGGTTGCTTGGAGATCGCAAACACCCTGGCCTCGAGATGTGTGGCTGCAGAACAAGTGTTCCCAGCACCAAGCAGTACTCGGTTAATCAGCCAGCTCCTGCTTCCACCAAGAAAAGCCCTCCGGCTGCTGCAGGCATGCCCAAGGGGTAAGTCATCGCTTTGTTCCGGCGTCTGGGTGATCTCCCATTTGTCTTGGAACTCATTATCTGGATGTGTTTGACTCTATCACGTGCTCTGTAATTAGTTTCTAGCGCTTCAGCAAAAGGTAAGCAGGTTTTAGGTTTTGATTGAAAGCGGGGAGGTGCTTTTCACAAGTGTGAGTCCTGCTTGAAATAAAAGCTATGTGCCTGCTCCAAACTGAGAGCACTGGTGAGGAGGGGGTGGCAGACCTCTCTGCACTTTCCTAGGAATGGGCTTAAAACTGAGAAAGTTCTGGGACCGCCTTCATGTTTTGAAGAAATTACATGAAGTGTGTTGCAATGTCCCTCACTTAAATAATAATCAGCTTTAGTAACAACTCCAGGCTACTCACTTAGGTGAGGGATTAGAAGCTGTGATGTGCTTGTGCTGCTTGTAGAGGGCATTTTCCTTTCCACTGTGAAGGAAAGGCACTCTCCCTTGGGAAGCCCTGAATTCCTGGGGGATTAAATAAAACAGAAAGGAGCAAGCTCATTCATGAAGAAATTAAATACCCAACACAATTCACCAAGTGATAATTGTGCCTCTCTTCTTTCTCACCCCCAGCATACCTATAGCCAAGCAGCTGGCATCAATAAAAGGTAAGGGGACCCCTTCATTGCCCCTTTGGGGTTCAGGCCTTTCACAGCCCACGTGCAGAAAATTCTGGTGATGCCACAGGGCTGCAGAGACCGTGCAGATCCTCAGCTGATGCAAGTCAAGAGGGTCTCATGGGTCCCTGTGCCACGTGCTCCTGTGTTGTCACATCTCCTCTTCTGCTTGCCTTTTCATTAAAAATCACAGCATAAATCATCTGTGTAACCCCTGTTAACAGAGGGTTGTGAGCATGCATTCTTTCAGAGTCATTGGGGTTGTGAATGAATCCAGCCAAAATCCCAGGTATGCCCTAATGCTGAAGTGCAGCACTGATGCTCAGACACAGGGACGTTCCTGTGCAGCCAGGCTTCCCAAATGGGCCACGTTTTCCCTGACACAGGTCTCTGGGAGTCCAAATGCATCCAGGAGATGGTCACCATGGCCAGTCCCCATGGTGTGGCAGGTCCTTGCTGGATGCCCAGGGTCAGGATAGAGCAGATGGGTCTCCAGCCCCATGCTATGTCACAGCCTTGGCTCCAGAGGAAAGCTTCGTTCAGGGTGTGATTCCATGGGGCATGAGGCATGTTGCTGGCCCACTCCAAATAAAATCTGGGCCAGGTCCTCTGTGGGTATAAACAGTTTCAGTCTCATTAACTTTAATGAAACTACACAGATTTCCACCCACCCAGGATGATTCTAACAGAGTCCTTTCAATTACATCTCAAAAGCCTTTTTTTTTTTTTTTTTTTGGTAAACTTTTCTTCCCTCCAGCTCTAGGAAAAGGCTCAGACCTTGAAAAGGCTTTTGCTACAGCAGCTTTAGTGTATAACAACTATGCTGACCCCGATGGCAAGCTCAGCAAAGCTGAAACCAAGAGCTTACTGCAATCCCAGTTTTGGCATTTCATACAGGTGAGGGGTTTTGCTGAGTGGGCGGCACTGGGACAGCCCTGGCTGGGCACTTGGGGTGCAGGAGTGGCACTTCAGGCTCCGTCCTGCAGCTGGGCAAGCATCAGTCCATGGGGTAATGCCAAGTGAGAATTTAGGGATTTGGTACAAACAGATTCAGTGACTTAGTTGCTTTATGTTGAACCTGTGTCTAAGACAGGGCCGAAGGAGGGGGACAGCAATAAACCACGGTTGATGCCTGCTTGAATTTGTTTAAAGAAAACAAGGCAATTGCAAAAAAAACCCCAACCAACCAACCAAATAAAAACTCTTGGATAATGACAAGAGGCTGCATTTATGAATAGAAAAAATCCATGGCATTTAAGGAGGTGTTTGGTGGTTTGCCAGAGAACTGACCCAGCACTGAGAGCCAGCCCTGTGCCACGGAGCTGTGGTCACTATGGTCACTGGTGGGGTTCCTGGGAGAGGGGGCAGAAAGCCCTCACCCACCTCACTGGTTATGGTGAAAAACAGCCACAGCAGCACTTGGTGGCTCTAAACTTTCTGCAGGGTTTTTTTTCCCCCTCCCTAAATTAAAAAAAAAAACCAACAAGCAAAACAAAAATCGCCCCATTTTATCAAGTGGTAGGAAAAGCTATATAGGACTAATAAAAAAGAGCTCAGCTAAGTAAATGAGAGAGGTAATACCTTTGCTTCCAAAAATAACAAAATCACATGACTGGTTGGGGAGGGGAAATTGGCACCAAATTAGAAACTAGGCACCTTATTGAAAAAGAATTGAAAATATCACTGGCCAATTAAACTTGGGCTCCTGAGATGGTTTGGAGATTATTAAGCTAAAAAGCTATCCTGGAACTCTAGCAAGGTTTTTTCTTAAGGAAATATGAATAATAGGTATGTTACAGAATTTTAATAATCCATTCCAACAGGAGTGGCCAACAGGACCAAGAGTAGCAGTACTAAAGTAAAATCAACAGTTTCTGAGGCCTTCACAATATATATTTGTATATATCTGAATATTACATTTAGGAGGATTGGTTGGTTGGTTGTTTCCTCCACCTGGTTTTATCAAGACACACGACTCCCTTTTTTCCCAGCAGTTATCATCATATATCATCATCATTGTCAGATTTTCAGTCATGATTAGGTGTCTTATAAAAGATCTATTCTGGATTCTGGTGGAAACTTTGAGAACTGGTTGTTCTCCCTTCTGATTGCAGTAATATCTCTGTTTGAATTTCTTTGGATACCTTTAGAAAAACTAATATGAATGTGAACATAACAACCTGAATGGGAAAATAGAAAAATACATTTACATAGGTAGATGTCTTTTTTTTTTTCCTAATGATGCAATAAAAAAGGAACTTCATGTTTAATTTTTTTCATTTAAAATGCTTCATAGGGCCAAGAAAACAAACCAAAATACCAGGAAATAATTTCTTCCTTGGATGAAGAGTCAGAGAACAAAATTGATTTTGAAGATTTCATGATCTTGTTAGTCAGCCTCACTCTAATGTCTGACCTGCTGCAGGAGATCAAAAATGTGAAAACTACAAAATGATCTGTGACTTTAAAGAAGAAAAGGCTTGGCACTGTATGAGGCAAGCATGAGTGAGCTACACAGAGATACTGCTGCGTGCCTGGATACCCTGTGCTAGTCCTTTTAAATGGAATAAAGTCATGTCCGAACCTGGCTGAACTTACTCCTCTCTCAAAACACTTCATGGAATTGGTGCTTGGGGATTTATGTCCACTATGTCCATGCATTGGGAGAGTGAGTGACTGGCTCCTGCTGGGTCCAAGACCAGTTAACAGCTGGGGGCAACCCCCAGCCCCGTTTAATGCCAGGGAAAGGTAGCCCCTGCCCTCCCAGACCTCTCCATCCTCTCCCTACAATAGTGTGGGAGACGATGGAGAGACAGCTGCCAAAATGTGCAGCCCCATCCCTCGAGGCAGGGCTGCCCAGCTCCCCGGGCTCTCCCAGTTACCCCAGAGGCTTCAGCCCTGAGCAGAGCATTACCAGTGATGGGCTTCACAATGGGCAATGACCACAAAACCTGTTGCTGTCTTGGGCAAACATTGATTTTAGCCTGGTGTCCACCCCACCATTAACCCTGCTGAAGGGAGCATTTGTTTACTTTTATTTCCTCCTCCAGCTGCTCTCTTTGTTTAGAGATCACAATGGAAGGAATTTCAAGTCCAGCATTTCCAGGGCATCTTTGACAATGCTGTGCTTGTATGACCAGGGGAATGACCTAAACATGCCAGCCAGCTGAGTCTGCTGTTTCATGAAACTGTGAAAAGCAGAAACCAGATAAGAGGTGGTTCAGGCCAGGGATGGTGGGAAAAGAGAGTAGCCAATAAATTGAATTGAAACTGAGTGATATTGGTTTGGGCCAAAGCTTCAGTATTAAATGCTCATCACCCTAATATTTGGTTTGATTCCTACCTACCAGATCCTGGCCCAGAGCCAACATTTATCCCACTGTGACATCCCTTTGGGACACAAAAACCAGTCTCATGCCCCAGGAACAGAACAGACTCTATAAGGATTTAATAAGACTCTACCAAGATGAATGAGCCAGCAAAATATTGGAGCCCCTTTAATTTTTACTTTTTCCTTGGCTGGAAAGGAGAAGACAAGAATGATTTAGCTTTGGTGCATGAATTTTTAACAGGAAGGGATCAAACCCTTTAGTGTTAAAAGAGGCAAATTAATGCCAGAGTAATGAGATTTAACTCCTTGACATAAAAAGGCTCTTAGTGTTTTCAGGAGCTAAGAGGATGTTTTGTCATGGATTTTGATGTGAAGGAAAGACTACAGTAGAAGACCAGCAGCCAGTTGTTTGGAGAAGGAAGGTCTGTGCCTGTGCAGTGTGGGATGGAGCTGAAAGAAGAAATGCAAATGGATGTGGTGGGTTTTGAAATGAAGTTCAGCGGGTAAGGTTCTGGGTTTGGACCTCAGCCAGGACATGGCCTGGTCTGGAGGCTAAACATTCACAACTGGTCCTACTGCAAATAAAACCTCATATTAGCAAAGGCCCTTCCGTGAGGGTGGGTTGCAAGAACAGGCAGCCCCCAGCCTGTGGCAAGAAGTGACAAAGCCAGCATGGAGCGTTTCTGTTTGACTGCTCACAGATATCCCCCCTGAGGGACGGGTGTCCCAGTGCTGTGAGGATCACTGCTCCCGTGGGGTGCCCATCAAGCCTCTCAGAGGTGGGATCATCCATGTTGGTATCTCAGTATAACACTGATACTGTGTCCCTGGTGTTACTCAGTCTCTTTCCCCATCCCCTTGTTTTTTGGCCAGGTAGATTTGTGAAAGCTTAAAATATAAGCTGATGCTCCTTTTCTGGGGTAGAAAGATGGATTGAATGTGAGTCTCTAGGCAGTTTTCCCATTACTAAAGCAAAGAAAACACAGTACAGCCCTGAAAAGATTGTTTGGGAGCCCCTGGTGATGCTGGAAGCATAAATTTCCTAATATCCCTCTGTTAAAAAAAAAAACAAACAACAACAACAAAAAAAACCCAAAAAAAAAAAAAAAAAGCTGAAAGGAAAAATATTGTGAGCCAATTAAGAAAAAGTTCTTTGAAATTGCTAAGGCTCTAACAGAGTTTTTGTTATTGCTGAAATGTTTCTAAATCTTGCATGACTTGAATTAATGACTTAAGAGCCTTTTATCAGATCAATTCACTCTGTCATCTCATCATGTGCAAACCTTTTTTATCGCAATTCAGTGTGTTGTGAGCAACATCCTGAGTCCCTGGCTTGGATCAAAAGCCCCTTGTGCTAAGCACAGTGAAAATTCAAAGTAAGAAGTAATTCCTGAACAACTCAATAGCAAAGATATTCAAATGGTAGGGAAGGAAAGAGAGGGACAGAAAAACCAAGTGCCTTGCTGAGCATATGTAGCAGAGCTGGAGCTGGGTTCCAGCCTACACAGAAGCCAAGAGGCATTGTGATGGTTTCTGCAAGAGTTTCTGAACAAAATGAATGGGATGCGCAAGGCTGGATCTGCATAGCCCTTGAAAGTCCCACCTGATGCTCAAAAGCAGAAGGATATACTTGGAAGAGCCCCAGCATCTTCTTTTAGTTAGGACTCAACAGAAGTTTGCAGCTTGACTGTGGAAGATGCTCTTTTATTAACTCAGATTATTTGTGGCTACTCTGAGCCCTCTCAGCTGTTGGCTTTGAAGCTGATCTGGTGCAGACAGCATGTCTGGCTGCATCCTCAGGGAGCTGGCTGTAAGCTTGCTTGAAAGGCTGCTGTTGTGCTTTGTTTTGTTCCTAGCTTACTCCTGTTGGAAGCAAAGAGAGTTCATCATTGATTTCTCATAGCAGAGCTCAGCAGGTGCTAAGGTGTTGAGCAGCAGCTGAATTGATGAAATCTGCAGGTTCCTGTGCTTCAGCAAGTGGGAAGATCATGTCAGTATCTGATACCCTCAGAAGTGAAAGTGTCATGAAGAGTAGCCAGTCAAGACCTGACCTCTGTGTGCTTGGGGTTGTGTTGGGATTTGTGCCGTGAGAGTGTTCAGGTATGAACCTTGTGAGGTTCTGTAGACTTTGGATCTGAGCTTTAAGTTCTGTTCTGAAAAGTCTGAATCATCTCTGCAGTTACATGAGCTTTCAGATGACTGCCAGAGGAGAAATGAGGGTCAGTGAGAATTTCAGCCTCAGATCTTCAGCTTCCATTTCCAAATATCAGCTCAGGAAGGCAGGCTCATTCTCATATTTTAATTAGCACACCTACAGTTTCTCCCCATGACTTCCTACTTTGTATCTGGCCTTAACTCTTTGGTCTTCTGAAGTTGGAAAGTTTTTAAAATCAGGCTTTAGTCTAATCTCTGACGAGGTCTTGCAGATTGCAGGAAACTCCCACATCCCAGTGCACTGATTTTGAGGAGGTGAGTCAGGGCAGGGCTATGGATGTTGAACTTTCTTCTGGGAGCTCAGGGCCACACACACTGTATGTACAATTTTGCATAAGTCTTTCAGGAAAGAGAAATATATCTTTCAACTGCCTTGCTGTTATTGTACCTTCAGTAAAACCTTATGTCTGGGGCACTGGAGTCTGGCTGCTGAGGGAACCCTGCAGTCTGAGACGTTTTCCCTGTCTCTTCCTCCCTCAGAGTAAGTGTTGTGTTACTTTTTCATGTAAGTTTAAACTTATATGCACACACTTTGAAAGTACCTGTGTGATGCACACCCCACCTCAGTGCTGCCATGTGTCCTGGCCCGTGAAAGCTTCTCAGCAGCTACAGCCACTCAAGTGGTTATTGCAGCAGGTCTCTTTGCAGAGAGAGGTAGAGTTTTGCATTGCAGCCTGCCAAGGAGGTGGTTAAATTGTGGCTACATGGTAGAAAAACCTTCTCCAGGAGTGTTGGAAGGATGCAACCCCTTAGAAGCTGGCACAGTGCAAATGGAAATCTTTGTCCCAGAGTTATGTTCTCTCCAAAGTGTGATAGTTTATGAGCCTCACAGGAGCGCTCTGAAATGTCTCTTGAAAAAATAAAATCTCTTCGTTTCAAGCTCAGTCAGGGAAGACAGATGTAGAAGAGGTGGTGGTTTATGGCTTTTTGAATTGACAGCTTTTAATCCTGCATTGACTTTTACTGCAGTCAGTGGTTTACAAGGTTTCCAGGGAAGCTGTGTGTCCTCACTTTGTTCACCTGCTCTTCCCTCCCCCCTATATGTGTTTATAGCCCTAGAACTGAGTCCTCATCCAACAAAGGTGAACAGAAAATGTTCAACAGCCTCTGGGCCAAAATGCAGATTTGGGTTTATAACAAGTGAGTGTGTGATTGCTTGTTAAAGATCCACTGAGTCTCAAACAGGACCTGGAGTACTGAGAGCCTCTGGGCAGGGAGGGACCCCGATGCCCAGGATGTCCCTCACTGCATGGCAGCATGAGCTGCAGCCCCTTGCAGGGATGGGTGGCACCCTCACGTTTCTGACAGACACAGCACAAACCCTGGAACCAAGGGACAAATTTCCATTTGTGATTTCCTCTTCTTTTTATTCCCCTTGCCATGATCCCGCTTTCTTGACTGCTGTCTGCTGGATGTTGATGTGTAGAGAAACACAAAACATGGCACATGCTCCCGGGCAGCTGCTGCTGGAATCCCTGAGAGGGCAGGACCTCTTGGATGGAGGGAAACAGCTCCTCAAGTGGGTATATTTCTACTCCTCCAGTAAAGCCAGCAGCCCAAACAGATGCAGTAGCTCATCAGTGGGCAAAATCAAGCTTCTGATTGTCCTGAGATGATCAATAAATGATGTACAGGATACCAGGAGCTCTCCCACTCCTGCAACCTTTTGCACACAGAAGCTGGTTGGCCTCTGGGCACTCAAGCATCACTGGAGCAAAGGAGAACAAGCATCATGGGAGATGATTTTGGTGAGTTTTGCCTTGCTGCATGTGATTACCGGGAGCTTTGTTAAGCGTTAGTCAATGTTACAAACTGAAAAAGGAGCTCTCTGGAAAGGCAGCTTTGACTGGACAAATTGATGGATGCTAGGTCTCTGCTTGAGTTTGGAAAATGAAGCTGGGTAGTCCTGGGAACAGTCCAAGTATTCTTATAGCAGGGACAAGCAGAAAAATCTACAACCCAACCCTGAGACCCTTTCTCCTCCTCCAGCAGTTGCCCAGAGAGCCTTCCCATGATTTCTTTGATTTGTTTTCCCAGGTTTATGAGATTTGTTTACTTTGACATCTTTACTTTGCCACCTGGGACTGTTGGAGGAAGTCTGTGTACAGATGCTGACCCATTTCCTGCATTTGGTGGTGAATTTTTCTTGATCCAGTTGTCCTGCCTCCATCCCCACATAATGCTCTTTTGAGGTTTGTTTGAAGAAAACCTGCATTAGCAGACACATCCAGGTTAAGCATTATATGACAGCTTTTTTCTCTGAAGTTGGCAGGGGCAAAAACCACACTGGGGATAGAATATCCACAGGTAAATATTCCTTTTTCCTTGGGACACTGTAGCTCATGTCAGGGCTTCCCTGGGTTTATATGCCACTACATGGATTATATAGGGTTTTGCCTAATTAATTAATGAAAACAAATTGCAAAATTACCTTCTTATTAAACTGATATCATTGCGGAAATAAGGCTGATTACTTCCCCAACAAATTTTAATTAGGCAGCTACAACAAACTGTAATAAAGAGCACAAATTAAAAACAGATCATACTAGATGTGGCTTTGTCAAATGCTGTGTTAGTACCAGGCAACATACACAGTGATTAAATTATACAGAAAAAGCTCATCTTTTCTCCTCTGGTAAAAATCTACCTTCTTGCTAGGGGAAGAAGCATTTATATAAAACCATCACATTAATAACCAACACATCAGTAAGTGTTTATTGGTAGTTGCTTTCCAACAGCAGTTCTTAACTTTCACATTCTGCAAGACTCAGCCATTACAGCGCTCTTTATTTCTCCTCTAAATTTATACTTTTAGTACACATGACCCAAGGTTACTGCAAAGCCTCTGAGAGCAAGAAAGGCTTTATTACCTGCACATATACTCCTCAATTTGTCTTTCCTCTTTTAGCTTTTTATGGCTTGGATCCACCTCAGCTGAAAACTGAACACAATTTGATAAGGATTTGCATAAGAATTGTAAGCAGAGGCCCACACAAATTAAGCATTAATTAATGAGCACCTAAAGCCTTCTGCTGAATGCAGCCTGAGGCCAAGCAATGCTGGGAGTGCTCACGTATATGTGAGGGAAAGAGTGGGTAAGCACAGCAAATAAAAGAGAAACGCTTAATTCTTCTCCAATACTTATTCCAGCCCCTGAGACTGTAGAAGAATTGCAGATTTCTTATCCCTGTTAGAGAATGACAAAGGCCAAAAGGAAAGCTCTTCTGCATGGAACTGAATTCATCCAGAAGCTCCCAGGCTGTGCTGTGTCCAGGGTGCTGGACTCTGGTTGAGGAGCAAG
Organism: Orthonyx spaldingii; assembly: GCA_013397795.1. NCBI lineage: Eukaryota > Metazoa > Chordata > Aves > Passeriformes > Orthonychidae > Orthonyx > Orthonyx spaldingii. Next base: position 5,113,696 of record VZTJ01011336.1, read on the forward strand.
GGAGAGGCTGCGCCACAGCCTGGGCAGTGTGTGGGTGCAAAGTGGGGCTGGCAGTGTTGGGGTGGGTGTTGGAGTCTGCTGGTGCCCTGGGACAAGCAGGCAGCACCTCGGAGTTGCAGCAGAGGCGCAGGTTTGTGCTGCCTGATGCAAGGTCTGGGGGGATTCACCTCCTCTGTGGGAGTAAAGAGACCACTGACGTAACACGACAGTGGGCTTTGGACTTGAGAGAAGGCTAAGAGAGCCTGGAGACTTTTGAAATCTCAAGTGACCATTTTCCTTATGTTGTTGGATGCATACATCTAACACATTGGCAAAGGGCTCCTAAGGAGACTGGCTTGTAGCTTTCATGGGTGGCAGCCACACTCTGGACACCCCTGCTGCCCCCCACCCCCACTGTTATAGCCAGAATCTTCACAGGAGAACATTTTTGGCTCTGGTTCTCTCCTTTTTTCTATCCCAGAGAAATGTTTAGCAGCTCTTCGTCGTGCATTTAACTGGGAGCTCTCAGCTGCAGCATATTTAAAATCAGCTCAGAAATTCTGATAAAAGCAAAACACCCTTTTTTTGCAGAGCTCTTGGGAGAAAGGTCAGGGTGCTGGACTTCCCAGGCTGAGCAGATGGAGAGCTGGTTTGTCCTGCCTTACAGGTATGTGAAATACCTCCTCGAACTAGAGATGTGTTAATATACCAGGAAGTAAATGTTGGCATTATTTGGAGATGGGGGGTTTTTGGTGTCCATGACCTAGTTCAGTTGTGTAGCTGCCTTGAGCACAAAACTTGCAACCTGGTAGCCTTAGAAAGGTCTAGGCAGGTCTTTTTTCCTTTTTTTTTCTTTTTTTTGTTTGTAAGCACTAAGAGCTTAGAAAAGGCAGGACTGTCCCCTTGAGCTGGAAGCCACTTGATCTGTCTGTGTGCTCTGCTGCAACCTGGAGGCATTTTGCTGTTGACAATTATTTCATAACAAGATTCCTGGCCAGATGTGTGTATCCTAATGAGTACTAGGAGCTAATAGGGGCCAAGAGGTGCCTTAAGATCGATTGAAGCACGTAGTCAGTTTGTTAATGTAATGGAGGAGAGCCTGAACTGTAGCTAATAAGCGAACTAATTGAAATAGTTGTGTACCGATTGCTGCAACAGCTCGGGTCTCTGTGACGATTCAAAAGCGAACGCTGCCCTCAGGGTCTCTTTGGGAGCTGTCGTGGCTGTCACGGAGAGTGGCTGTCCCTGCCTGCCTCGCCCGTGCTGGGGCTGGCGTGGGGATGGGCTGGTGCTGCCCCAGGGGAGAACAGAGGGGTTTGGCTTCTGGGAGCGTAGGCAGCCCAGGAAGTTGCTTTGGCACTTGGTTTGCTCTGAAGGAATTCACTGAACTTGTTGCTAAGATGCTTCTGCTGATGTACTTCTATGGAGCCCCACAAGCTGCTGTGCTGCCTCCCTCCACATCTGCCCTGGAGCCTGGTACCCAGGGAAAGGTGGTAGAAAATGGGCTGGGGTGTTGGCTTATGTAGACCTGTGTATGTATGTAAAATATATTGATTTAAAAACATATATAAAGTATTTTGACTTACCTATACACAAGCTGTAATATGTATGTAAAATGTACAATATTTGACTACTAATATACATGTGCTACATATAAAATATCTCTACATGCATATACACATATAAAATCTCTTCCAGTTTTCACTGTTCTGATTTTTCTCACCTAAAAGCTCCATTCTGCTTCTAAATTACTTTCTAGGCCACTTATGACTACAGTGAGCAGTACAAATCACTGGTTACATCCTTTTTCTGTTGAAAAACTGGGGCTTATTCCTAGTCTTGTGGGGTTTGGTTTTTTATCCCTCTATTTATTAATGCATTAAAGGATCCTCCTTCTCATCCTGTGACATCCTAGCAGCTTTAAGTGCCTTGGAGAGGGGCTTTGTTAAAAGCCTTTTGGCATTAAAACGCTGCTAAATGGAGTAGGCAATCATTCTGCTGGTGTGACAGTGCTTTCCTCTGCCGGGGGACATCCTGGTCCCTCCCTGCTGCTGCTGTTCCTGACAAAGCTTTTCCCCAGCTTGCAGGTACTGGTCTCATAACCTTTAGTAGGCTCTCTCTTAAACCCAGCCTCACGTTTGTCATTTCTCTTGTCTCTGGTATTGATGCTAATGAGAGCAGAGTTGTCACCCACCACAGGGAACTGTGACTGGCATCTGTGGTGGAAGATCCTTGAAAAAATTTTTTTTTCTTTTTTTAATATCTCTGAGCTGAGTACTACTTTACTGCCAGTCAGAGTGTAAAGAGTATAAAGCCAGTTTTATTCATAACTTAATATTTCTATTCTCTCCTTTCCTGCTAGTTAGAACCCAAAGGGTGCCAAATATTTCATGAGGGTTTGGGACTTTCCTGGGACACACCAGTTTTTTCTTTAAATATCCTTTCTTTTTTTTTTTTTTTCCTCCTCAGAAGCTCCTCCACTGTAATATAGCCCATTAGTTCAGAGGGAGGGGGGCTATGATGATAGCAGAGCCTTGCTGCTTTGTCATTTTGCCTGTGACACACTGCTGAGTTGTAACTGCCTCTTGCTGAAGGTAATTACCATGGAAAAGTCATCAGTTCCTTCTCCAGACACCCCCCTACACACACAGGTGCATGTGGTGGGAGCCAAATACTCACGTGGTGTGAGCTCTGAGACACTGCTCCAAAATCATGTATTTCAATTATTCACTAGTTAATGGTTCCCTGGGGATGTAAGGAAGGCTGGGACTGTAAGGAGCTTGTCTGGAAATACAAGTCCAAAGACACAAGGGGTTTATCTTTACAAGAACAGATGTCCTGGAGAACTTGTGTGAACCTGATTTCAAGGAGGGGCACGGCCCCATTTGTGATCATTGGTCATGGGGAACCTTCACAGTGACCTGGTCATGACCAGGGCAGTGACTGCCCCCCTGTACTCAGCACTGGTGAGGCCACACCACAAATCCTGAGTTCAGTTTTGGGCCCCTCACTACAAGGACATTGTGGGGCTGGAGTCCAGAGAAGGGAATGGAGCCGGGGAAGGGTCTGAAGCACAGATTTGATGAGGAAGAGCTGACAGAGCTTGGGGGGCTCAGCCTGGACAAAAGGAGGTTCAGGGGGGACCTTCTTACTCTCTACAACTCCCTGAAAGGAGGTTGTAGCCAGGTGGGGGTCAGTCTCTTCTCCCAGCTAACAAGAGACAGGACAAGAGGAAACATCCTGAAGTTGCTCCAGAGTAGGTTTAGACTGGTTATTAGGAAATGTTTCCTCACTAGAAGGATGGTCAGGCATTGGAACAGGCTGCCCAGGGCAGTAGTGGAGTTTCCAGTCCTAAAAGTGTTCAAAAAATGTGACTGTGGCACTTAGGGACATGGTTTTATGGTGAACATGGCAGTGCTGGATTAGAGGTTGGATTCAAAGAGGATAGAAGTCTTTTCCAACCTAAACTATTCTGTGACTCCCCACATGCAGACTTTGTCCCCAGAGACTGTTGAGTAGCTGCAGCACCACAGGGCAGGGAGATTGTTGGTTGAAGTATCCAAAACAAAATTGTGGGGAATATTTAGCAAGCTTTTTTTTTCCCCCAACAAGTTTGCTTTGCTTTACTGCAGGGCTCTTAATTTGATGAATTAATGTGAGAAGTGCTAATGTACCAGCAAAGACAGCAGGCAAAGATTTGTCTGCTGATCCCAGACACAACTGATTTCAACTGTGCTGCTGAGCATGGTATGTGCTGATGCCACTAAAAACTGCCATAAAGATAACAGCAGTATCTATGCAGCTTCACGGGAAGGTGTTTGTAGCTTTTCATTTCTCTTCTCCCTCCGGGATAAGACTGTGAGCAATTATCTTTGAGAAATGAGTGCAAGCTGCTGGGACTCTGCTCTCAAGTGCACAGGACAGAGGTGCCCACACTATGAATGGTGACACTCAAACCTCCCTTCCAGAGGGTTTCTTTTAAAGCTGTGGAGGATGAACCCCATCCTGGAGCCCACTGCAGGCTGTGATCCTCCTGCACTGGCTGCCCAGGTGCATCCTCCCTGCTGCAGGGGCTCGGGCCCTGCAGCAAGCAGCTTTGGTTGCCTGGTGCTGGAGCCTGAGGAAAGAAGCTCACAGCTCCAACATCTGCAATTCAGCCACAGAGAGAGATCTAGATTTGAAGACAAGTGAGAAGCCCCCTACTAATGTTACTGTGTTTGAAAGAGGCCAGGTTAAAGTGTCTGAAGGGGAGATGCTGCCTTGGTCCTGATGTATTTGAGTAGGCAGCTCACTGGCTCAGGCTTTCCACACGTACCCTATATAACTTTACAAAGCCTATTTAAAGGGCATGTAGTGATAGGACAAGGGGGAATGGCTTTAAACTGAAGGAGTAGGTTTAGGTTGGTGTACTAGTTTGAAAGCAAAACAGTGGGAGATTCCAAGTCAGAACTGCAGTTTAATAGGAAAATTCAAGTAAAGGCAATAGTACAGAAACACCGGCTTAAACTGACAGTCAGAATACGACCTGTCACGCTGCTGGTCAGGGTGGTGGCAGCAGTCCCGTTGGGGTGTTGGATGTGGTTCTGTCAAAGCAGTGATCCTGTAGAAAGATCTGGTCTTTCTCTAGAGGCTCAGTGGTGGTTATTGAACTCTTGTCCTCTGGGAATCCAGTGGGCAGTGCCCAGTGGTGTTCCAAGCCTCAGATTATATACAGGTGGGAATGTTTGCTTCCTCCCCCTGGGAGGGGCATCTCACAATGGGATGATGTAATTTTAGGAGTCATGCTGGGAGACCTTGATGGCCCATTAGCAGAGATGGCCCCCGGAGGGAGTTATCAGGGACAAGTCATGGAGAAGATAAGGAACACTGCCCCACCTGCTTTAACAGCTTGCATAGATGGTAATACAATACATACTTTTGGTTACACCTTCCACTGTAACCCAAGACAATTGGATATTAGGAAGAAATTCTTTCCTGTGAGGGTGGTGAGGTGCTGGCACAGGCTGCCCAGAGAAGATGTGGATGCCCCACCCCTGGAAGTGTTCAAGGCCAGCTTGGATGGGGCTTGGAGCAACCTGATTTAGTGGAAAGTGTCCTTGCCCATGGCAGGAGGGCTGGAACTAGATGATCTTTAATATCCTTTCCAACCCAAACCATTCCATGATATAAAGAGAGGTTTGTTGTTGGGTTCTTACAGTGTTGCTAGAAGTAGCTCTCCCACGGTCACTGTGCACGGTGACGTGTTGGTTCTTTCACAGCATAAAATAACAATCACAGTTTGCATCTGGAGAAACACCTTTACAACTTTCTGCCTGGTTGAACTTGTCCACAGCAGGTTCTCAAATGATGCATATGGAAATGGAGCCACCTCGAGACGCCTGTGTCTCAAGAGATCTCCAAGCACAGAGGACAAGATTGCTCTGTTGCTTTTTTGAAAGATAAATGACCTGACTGCAAGTGACAGTCTGCTCACATGAGGAGTATTTAGTCATTTGGCATGAAGCAGAATATCTAAACCATTAAGGCGTGGGGGCTCTGCAGTGCATAAATAAGTTACAAATTAGGGATTCTGAGTGGCTGCTGGTCCCTTGCATGCAGTGCTCCAAGTGATTACTGTTCTCTTTGTCTAATCAAAGTTCCTCAGCTCAGAGCAGGTTTCTAATTTAAACACTTGAGTACAACATATTTCGCTAAATTAAATAACCATTACCCAGACAAATCATTGGAGAAACCTGTGTCTCATTCACAACAGATTCTACCCCCACCTTATATATGACTTTTTTCCTTGACTCTAACACATTTTCATCTGAAGGGTAAATGATTCCTGATATAAATATGAATAACCTTGGCTTTGCAATATTGTACCTTCAAGCAACTCATTTGAGATGTCTTCTAGAAAATGCTGAAAGCCGCTTGTAACATGAAGTGTGTGTGTGAATATTGTAGCACTGCTCCAAAAAGGAGCCTTCTCAGAGTAAATGCCCCTTTATGTAAACAACTGGTGGGCAAAGCAGTAGGTGGTCATCAGCACAGAGATCTCCCCTACTGCCCTAACAGCACGTGTACCTTTGCTGCACTGCCCTGGGCTTCAGCTCTTGGCAGCCCTGCCTTGGGCTTCAGCTCTTGGCAGCCCTGCCTGCAGGGTTGAATGCAACTTTAAGCTTGCCTGATGAAAAAACCACCATGCTACAGCTGGCTGTTACCCAAACTGGAGAAGGCTTTAGTTCCCTATATTGTCATGGAAAGATACTTTAGGCGTCCAAGGCTGAGAAAACCTATAAATGTTAACTCCTGTGCTTGACCCAGTGAAAGGGAGAGTGTGCTGTGCTTGCTAAATGGTGACACCTAGCAAAAGGTACATCCTGGGGCTGAGGGATGCAAACAGAGCATCCTTGTAGAGGGAGAGAATGTGACAGTGTATGTGCAGGGGGAGAAGATTGCCCTTGCCTGCAGTGATTTAAGTTTGAGTCTGACATAAGCGTGCGCTTAGGCTGTAGCTCACAAACAGTGGCTTTGTAGGGTTTCTTTTTTCCTCTGCCAGAGGCAGAGACATCTCAATTGGCTGTACAGCAGCTGCTGAGCTGCAGCACTGGGCAGATGAGCACATTATTGCACAGCTGATGCAACTTGGCTCAATTTGCTGAGCTTGGAGCTTGTGGCCACTCAATAGATGCCTGAGATACCACAGCATCCATGGGAATGGGAATGCTGCAGCCAGCAGACAGATTTTATGTGTAGGGATTATTGGTTACCTAACGGTAGTGAAGCAGACTTTTATATGCATGAAAATATTCAAGTATGTGGTTTTAAAAGATATGTGAAATTATGGCTTTAAAAGGATACTTGGGAGAGGATTATGGCAGTTAACACCTTCTGGGACCCTGTGTGAAAGGGATCAGCCCTGTGCTTTGCTCATGGAGGGTCTCTCGTTGCCTTTTCTGAATCAGTTCTGGCTTTTATAGAGCTCAGCTGCTTACCATCTTGGGAAGATTTACATCTTCTGCTCTGTGTTTTTGGCCAAGTTTTCCTATTGAGAGTGGTGCTGTCTTGTCTTTAGGCAGGCATGGGGACGGTGATTGGGCAAAACCTCTCTGTCCCTGCCCAACCCTGAAGAGCCAGCAGGCAGAGGCTTGTGTACAGAGGATCTGGACTTTCCTCTGCATGTGACAGAAGTAGTCAAGGGCACCTGTGTCAGAAACACCCATATGTCAAGTACAGTTCATTGCAGACCGGAGACAGGTCTGGTTTTATCTATGGTTTGATAATCTTTCTGCCTGTTCTGTAACCCGCTGTGCACAAAGCTGGGGGAAACACCTGCAATCCGTGCACGCCCTGGCCCCAGGCACAGAGCAGGATCATCACAGCAACACCAGGTCAGGGAGAAGTGCCATCCACCAGCGAGATGGTAGCAGCAATCAGTGTGAAGCTGACACAGTCAGGTGATGAGCTGCAAATTAGATCTTTCTCAATAAGCAGTTAAATCACAAAGCATTTTCAGGGTTGTTTGGGTTTTTAATCCAAGTGATCAACAACTCATCACTTCTGGATGTGTATCCTTCAGACAAGGGACTGCTCACAGATCGTTGACTGGAATTGTTCCTTCCTTCTGGTTTTGATCTAAACCATGCGCTGATTAATGAGAGAAATATTTTTAAGGACAAGAGGATGGTGGATGCCATATTTCTGGTGTAAACTGAATAAGGAGGCATGTGCTAAAACTCACGGAAATTTTGTGAGCATCTCTCAGAAATGCCAATCTCTCCTTGGCATGTGAATAATCCTTAATACTGAATAAAGCTGTTGATATAACAAAACAAATGTGAGGGAATAGTTTGCCAAAGGAGCAGATGCTGTGTTGCGTCCCATTGTATGGTTAAAACTTCCAGAAATTATTTATTCCCAAACATTTTGCTTTTCTATTAAGTGAGAATTCACAGAGTTGTCTCATTCTGCAAACTTCTAGTTCCTCAGTAGAAGCGGAGAGCACTAGAAGTAAGACAATAATTTCTGTCTGTGAAATTAAAAAGTACTGCAGCATTTTTTTGGTTGGTTAGTTGATTTTTTAGTAGGAGAAAACAATTCCTTTTTCATTAGCTTCCATTAAGTACATTTCTTTTGAAGCCTAGATTTTTCTTTTAATTTTTCCTTCACTTCTCCCAGTCAGGCCACTAGCCCCACCACCAACACTATTATACAAGATAACTGCATTCTAGTGCAAAATTACCCTGAGAGAGCCTCCACAGGGTCTTTCCTGTTCTTGTTGCTGGGATCAGAATGTGAAACCTCTCCAGGTCTGTTGTGTAGAAACAAATCAACCTTTGCAGGGTGCTGACTGCGCCAAACCATCCCTGTGAGCCCAGCCATGGTTTAACCCCTGAAACTGCTGTCTTCCCAGGGGAAGCCCAGCACCACCCCTGCTGCTGTAAACTCCTTGAGCAGAGTGTAACCTGCTGTAGTCACTTGGGGCATGGGGCTGCTGTTCTAGCTTGGCAACATTTTATTTTTGCTTTGCCATGGAACAGAATAAAAGAAATAAAATAACTCCCATGACAGAGATTGTGTGTGCAAAGTGGTAGTATCAACAGGAAATAACTACTTGTTGTTCAACCTGGAGAAAAGGAGGCTCAGGGGAAACATTGTTGCTCTCCAAACCTCTCTGAAGGGAGGTTGTAGCCAGATGGGTGTTAGCCTCTTCTCCCAGGTGAAAAGTGACAGGTCAAGAGGAAACGGCTTTAAGTTATACCAGGGAGGTTTAGGTTGGATATTAGGAATGTTTCTTCACCAAAAGGGTTGAAGTGTGGGAACCGGTTCCCCAGAGAAGTGGTGGAGTCACCATCCCCGGAGGAATTTAAAGGACATGTAGACATAGCACTCAGGAACATAGTTTGGTGGTGGGCTTGGCAGCGCAGAGTTAACAGTTGGACTTGAAGATCTTAGGAAGTTTTTTCAACCTATATGATTCTATGATTTTTGCAATGGCTAATATATTTACACTGTTGCTTTGCAAGCCTGTGTTGGTCAGTCTCCGTCCCAGTGTTGTCTCCATTTCACACACGAATGCTGCAGCCCGTGGGCAGAAATTTCAGTATGCAGGCACAGAACAGCATGCAGTGTAATGGGATGATTGAGATGTTTGGATTGGCCCCATCCAAGCATGGCCAGCCAGGCTGTTTTAGGGTCTGAGTCTGCAGCTCTTCATGGCATGCTGTATGTCACATAAAGGCAGGGGGTTGTTCTGCAAGCGTGTTATGGAAGATGTGGGGAGCACCTGCAGCCCCTGACTGGGCTGCCCTGATCAACCCAGGGGCTGCTCTTTTGAGTTCACACTTGCTGTTTCTCAGACACTGAATTGCACCCATGGACTTGGCAATAGCTGTGTGGATTTTAACCCTGATAAAATAAATAAAATTAGCATGGTTGATAGGCTCATTATCCAGTCCTTTTAATACATATCACCCTCTAAATGGGAGGTAGGACTCTGCTATGTTGCACAGACAAGTTTATCCAAAAGAAATGACTAGCAACTCATCCCTAATTGCAGTGAGCACAGGACAGTACAAAGCACATTACCAACTACTCTCTGAATCCACAGTGCAGACCTGCTTCAGTCCCCAGCATAAGAGTTAAGCTGGGAGCTCTGTCCCACCAGTTCCACTGTCAGATGCAATTGCCTTTTACAGGAGGGCTCACAAAGTGGCTGCTCATCACTGTTCTCTTCAACGTCACTTGTAACCTGTCAGGCATTGAAATAAAACAAGCTGTTGGAATTGTAATATGTATTTATGTCACCTTCTGTGTACATCATGGATCCTATAGACCACATGAATCTACATAATCAATTTACTCCCTGCAAAAAGCTGCAATTCACAGGCCTGACACGGCTAAAACGTTAAAACTCCCTAGAGAGGCACTCTCTATCATCTAGACAGCCAGATACCTGCAGATTTCACCCTTTGTCTGTCAAAATGTGTTTCCTTTGATGTTGCAGGTACAGCCCAGGGCTATGGCATTCAGTTTACATCTCTTTTAGCAGTATGAAATCCAGTGTGTTAAATGATTTCCTCAGGAATTTAACCAAGGGGGAAAGTGGTATAAACATGTTAGCCAGAGACGCTATAGGGAAACTTGAACCCCCTGTTTGACACTCAGGAGTCTGTCTGCCATCCTTTTAAACACAAAGATCCCCTGTGGAGGCAGAGATGCCCGCAGGGCTCCAGCTGCCAGCAGTGCTTTGTGGCAGGGGAGGGAGGCACTGGGAAGCAGGGGCAGATGTCCCAGTTAGGACTGGTTGGGGGGGAGGCTGAAGTCACAGCTCCAGCGTGTTGCTGGTGGAGGGAGACACGGAGGAATTGGAGATGGAGGACGCTGGTTGGTAATGGCAGTACCTTGAGGTGCCCCTACCAGGTGTATTGACCACCACCTCTCTGGTAAAGTCCCAGTAAAGCAGGTGGGAGAGTCCCTGCTAATTGCTGGAACTTCTGAAATGTAGAGGTGTGTGTTTGTTTTCTCAGCCTGTTAAATGGGCTCCAGAACTTCGCTGTCGCGTGATCCTAAAATTAAATTGTATTCCCTCAACCTTGAAAATCCTTAACTTCTCCTGGACCTTTGGGAAGCTCTCCCTTCTGGCCATGGTAAGAGGGGCTCCCTAGACTGTGCTTCCTCTCGTGCACATGTGCTGCTCTGCGAGCTGGGAGACAAATGTTGCAGCTGAAACATTGAGGTGACAAAAAGTGACAGATGTGTGTATTTGGGGAAGGTCTTCATTTCCCCATATCTCTCAGTAGTTTGTTTTTTTTAAAGGATTGGCATAGTTCAGAATCTCCCAAAAGATAAAATACTGCTTTGTAGTCCATCCTAATTCACAATCCTTCCGAGCAGCTATCATTTATTCAGGAAAATTGGGTAGTAAAATGACTGTGACTATATGCTTGAGAGTGAGTGATTAGAAGAGTGTATCTGAGCTGTAACTGAAAAGCTGAACAAGGATCCCAGAGTCTGATGGCAAATGAATTGCTGGTTGTTCATATGAACTTCTTTATCTGAGATTAATGACAGGAGGTTAGTGGCATCTTGCTCCAGACCCTTTTTTTGGCTCTGGGACCCTTGCCAAAGTTTAGACTCCCATTTGAGTGTTGACAGGCGGAGAGAGCACTTCAAAATGTGTTATGGACATAATTAGTTACTGTTATCACAGTTTTCTTAATTAGAATATCATAAAAAGGGGAAGTGTGATGATTTACGTGAGGAAGATCGGAAGAGCAGCAATTCTAAAGGCTAGAGACTGAATACCAGAGAGGAATATAAAGGTTACCTGTCTTTGGGATGAGGGATGGTGCTCACCTGGGACTTTCAGAGGGATGCCTGGAGGTGCTTTCAGTGTCGACTGAACTTTTTTTTTTTTTCAGTTTTCCACTAACTCAGCCAAACTGCAGGAGCCTTTGTTCAGCAATTGCCCATCCATCTCCTGCAGGATGGCTCACCCGCTACCAGGATCCTGGCAATGCTGATAACTTGCAAATGTTAAAAGGAAGCCTTACTTTTAAAAAGACTTCTTTCATAAGCTACATTTTTCTTGCTGTTTCTAGACAACAGAATCCAAGACATCGAAGTTATTCATTCTCGTAATTGTGGAGAGAAATTATAACCCTATTTTAAAAAGAGTGCAAGCAGCTAAAGAAACCCAGTTATTTTATCAGTCTCTTGCCTGGCAGTCCCTTATCAGGGCTGTGCCTCACTTCCCAGCCACACCAACTTTTACAAAGGCAAGGTCTCACCTCTACCAGAGCACAGCTTAGGAAGAACTGGCTGCTCCCAGCCTCCACACCTGGTTGAAGGCTGCTTGTCCAAGCTGTTTTCTATATCCTCTCGCTGGTGAGGAATTCAGACTGAGCTGTTTGCAGGCCTGCTTTCTCTACTATGCTGAGGTTTGCTGTGTTGTTGCAGGGAGGGGCATTTGACTGGCTTTGAGGCCAACGCTCTGGAACATGGAATGCCCTCAGGTTTTTCTCTGGTGCTGTGGATCTAAAGCTTGCAACAACATTTCCCCAAGCTGCCACAAACCCAAGAGCTATTTCTGAACAAGCTGGACCTGAAGAAGGTGCTCTGGAAGAGAAGGTGCTTTGAAGCTTGTGCCTGAGCTGTGCCATGCTGCCTCCCCTACACCTCTCTGCCCTGCCACAGAGAAGCACAGGCAGGGACATAACTTGCAGTCAATAAACCTGTTTCTTCTGTTGCATTAATCCTTTGTCTTCAAATAGGGATTAAATTGTTCCCAGGGAACCTGGGATGTGACAGCCTACACACTGTGATCCCAGCTGGGTGTGTCGGTGGCCATGTGCTGCACCTCAGTCAGATGGGGGGAGATGGCAACTCTGCACATCCCCTGAGCCCTGGGAATCCCTCTGTCCCTTGTTCCTCAGGCAGGAGCGCCTAGCAATGACAGGGAACAATGGTAAATATGCCTTGCAGAGCCATGGTACCAGGATTCATTGGGATAAATTAATCCCCTCCCTCTTCCTCTTCCCTTGACAAATAATTTCTGGTGTGACGGACCTTAAAATACCTAAATGAAATTCAGTGTGACTTTTTCCCCCCCATAAAGTAGTGACTGAATCATGGTTTTCTTGAAGGCAAAAACTATGCTTTTCCCTCATGGCATTCCTGGTGCATATGGCTGCACAAACTCTCTCCTCTCTGCCTGTATCCACCCCCCCAGCACTGTGCACGCTCACGCTCACACATGCACTTGTTGCATCAAGGAATGATGGTTCTGGGAGACAGGAGGTGTCTGTATCCATCAGAGATAGCTGAAACTACTGCTACAAGTGCTCTCTGTGTTAATTGCTGGGAAGCTGGGATCTGAGAAGCAGAGGGGGAAGTGCTGGTTTTGGGGAAGTGGAGGTTGCCAGACACAAAACCACAAAAGCACTGTGTTTGCAGGGACTTTCTCAAGTAATGACAGACTGAAATTCAGGCTCTGTCACAAAATAATTACAGCAAGGTATATAGCCCTAGATGCTGAGAAGTGTCCTCTTGGGACTCCTCTGGCTCTTCAGGATTTTTTTCCAGGGAAGCATTGCTCCACCCTGACTGAGCGATGAGCTCAGTGTACCTTGATGGAGTGGGATGTTGCACCAAGTGCCCAGGCCACCAGAGGCATTTTATTGTTTGTGCCCTAATCTTCCCCCTCCAGTGGGAGATGAGCATGGGAGCAGGCTGGCTCCCAATGGCATATTTCACTCCAACAGAAAATACAGCTGATGGGATGGGAAGGGAAATAAGCAAATTTCTTCTTTACCTACTCCTTGTTTGTACTTTGCCAGCAGTAAGGTGAGCCCAGAGATGCAGTGGTGCTTTTAGAGACACCTTGGCATAAATCTGTGAAGAATTAGTATTGTTCAAGCCTTGTCCCAGGGAAATGTCTCCTTTTGCCTTCTGTGCTGGGTGTTTTTCAGTTGTGGGCTATCACAGTGCCTCACCCTGCACAGCTGGCACCCATATTACTGCGGCTGGGGATGTCCTGCAGCTCTCACCCAGGGCTGATTTGGGATTATGTGCTGTTGGCATTGGTGCTCCAGGCAGCCCTGTGCCTGTTGTGCCTTGGTACACCAGGAAAGAATGGAAAATCAGGATGGGTTAAAAATTCAACAAACTTTGCACATTCATAGGGAAAGGACTGTAATTTTCACATTTAACACTCCGTTAGATCTAATGGAAAGCTGATATTTTTCTGTAGGTGTGAAATTAACCTTTCAATAAAACTAAAAGCTATCTTGAGCGTTTTCAAGATGAAGTTTAAAATAGAGCAATTATGAAACTTGCTGAAAGACTGCCAAGTTTTCTTGTTGAAAACTGCTGCAAATGAATTATGTTTCCCTTGTGATTTATAGCACAGTGTGAAGGAACTATAGTTTGTATTTAAATCTGTTTCCATTAAAGACTATTTGCAGCTTACAGAAATGATTTTTTTTTTTTTTACAAAATTGTCAAACTCCATCAGAGAAAATTCCTTTCAATGTTTAATGCTACAAATTGCTAAACATGGCGTTGTTTATGAGTGCCATGTGTCGTAATTGTATGCCTTGAAAGAATATTTTCTTTCTGAGCGAGGACAGCTGACACTAAACAAATTAGATCAATTTCTTGTGGAGAGTGCTGGAGGCAAGCAGAGGGGTGAGAGGGGTTTTGTCTTGCCTTAAATCCCAGCAAAGCCAGGATCTTCCATGCCATGCTCTCTTATCCTCATTTAGGTTAAAAAAGAGAAGCTGAAACCAAGTAGGTTTTGCACTCACACATGTCCATGCTCCCATGGTGTCTCTGTAGGGAATGATGTTTGCCAATGGGATTGTTACAGGACACTGGAAAAACTCACTGAGTCAGCATCCATTCTGGAAATGCAGCCAACTCTGCATTCTACTCCAAGAAACAAGGGATTAAATACCAATTAAAAACTCACTGCTCTCTTTTACGCAGTAGCATTCACTGCAGACAGCAAAGAAATTCCTGGAGACATGGGGAAGATGATTGGTCACAGTAACACAGCTGTAGTGTCTGGAGTGAAAGCTGCTTCACTGGCCAACTTTCTAGGAAACGGATTGAACTTCCTGTGAAATCCAGCTGATGGGTATGAAGGATCCAGATGATGGGTAGGAAAATCAGATGGGTTTGCAGAAGGGATTTTTAAATAAGGAGTTAACATTAAAAATATTCCTGTGTGAAAAGGCCTTGTGTTAGATTACAGACACTATCATTTAATGTACATTGACACCTGCAGCTTCAGTTGGATCCTCATAAACTCACTCCTCAGTGACCTTGAAAGCTTGACAAAGCAAACCAGACCTCCAGTTCTAGGTGGTTGTTAAAAATATATGTTGTTGGAATCACATATTCCATGTAATGACAAGGTAATTCTATGAGGTATTCATATCTGAGGTCAAAAGCAAAAGAGCATTTATGTCTTTATTTTTTTTAACTCTGCAAATAGTGTGTTAGAGGCAATAATCAATCTCCTGTTAAAAGCCACCTCCATCCCCAGCAGTCCTGAGGCAGAAGCATCCCCTCCCCCAGATATCCCTCCTCCTTTCCCAGCTGCAGCCATGTACCCAAACCCAAAGCACCAATGGCTTTGTACCACATCCACCTTGCTTCCAGCTATGTGTGGGCTTGGGTCAGGCTAGACACCACCATAAACTGGGTAGCTTTTTGCAAACAAGGCACTTGGGCTCAGTTTTACTTCACAGATGGTGTTCCCAGCCTTGATTTTGCTTCAAGAGCTTCCCCATACTTGATGGATTGCTCTCTGGCACAGAATAAAATACATCTGGGGACCTGTCCTGGTAAAGACACAACCGAATTATTTGCAGTCACCCCTGTGCCTGTGCATCTAATTAAAAAGAAACCATTAAGCTGTCAAAGTAACTGATATACTTGCAGTCTCCATAATTATCCTCTATAAATGTCTGTCAGCTGTACAAGGCTCATATTTTGCCATCCATCCTAATAGGAGACAGGCTGCTTGCCTGGCTTGTGTGGGTGAGCTTAGTGCTTGCCACTGGCTTCAGCAAGGTGATGCTGATTTACATCACTGGAAGCCTG
Source organism: Orthonyx spaldingii (assembly GCA_013397795.1). Classification (NCBI taxonomy): domain Eukaryota; kingdom Metazoa; phylum Chordata; class Aves; order Passeriformes; family Orthonychidae; genus Orthonyx; species Orthonyx spaldingii. The sequence continues at coordinate 5,129,269 of VZTJ01011336.1, forward strand.
TTCTGACAAATGTAATAGCTAGTAGGCAATTAATTTCTTGGTAAAATTTGGCTGAGTGAGTGTCATGATTCCTGAAAAACCCAGGAAAGTGGCATCTAAAAGTGATGAATCACATTTGTGACTGCATTTATGTCAGTTTTGCATCAACGTTGTGGTGAAATTTGCTGGCTGAAGGTTCAGCTGTACTGGTGCTGAAGTCAGCACTGATTTAGATGGCTTGAATTATTAAAATTATTTAAATGATGTCGTGTCTCACTCTGCTGTCCCAGAGCTGTCTGTGCAGTCCCACAAGGGGCCAGCGCCAGAAAATACAGGGCACCTGGTTCACTGAGGTGCTGAGGATGCACACAGGTACTGAGGATGGGCCGTGAGTCCCAAAAGAGCAGGAAAGGGGCTTTTGTCATGGTTGTGTTGTGTGTTGAGTCTACAAAAGGTGAGTCATTAACACTGCAGAATTAAATGCTGAAGTGCAATGCTCACTGTTATGAGTGAAGAGGGGAGTTTTAAACAAGTTTCTGCCTTTGCCCAGGCCTTTGACAGTAGACAGTACTTTTACTGAGGCAGCCAGCACCCCAAAACCCACTCTTGTTGTAAGTTCTTAATAATGACTGATCAGGCCTATTACAGCATGAACTATTTATTGAATAGACCAAGAAAAACAGACATGACTTAAACCAGACTTCTTACTACACAGGATAAACAAAGAGACAGTACTAGTAGATAACATACAGTGCATGATTAAGGTACTCAATTTTACAGCTAGCAAAGAAATCGTATAGATTAGGATTCCATGTATCTTACCATCCAGTTTCTGATGGGGTATACATACGGTCCTTCCTCTCAATTTCCATAAAAGTATCTATGAAGATGTGTCCAAGCTTCGTAGAAGCCCTACACGTTTCCAGGGATTGTGTAAGAGACTTCTGCCTCCATGATAATTTGTGTGGCTTTTATAGTGTAAAGTAGTGTCTTTGGTCAATGATATTTAAATTTTATCTCTCTCCACATCTGCTCTCCAGACCAAGATGTTTATTCTTAGCTGGGAGTTTCAGCCCTCTTGGAGCTAGAGATTCCCCCCTGTCAGGCATCTGTCCCAGCCTGGCTCATCCACATGCACCAGCTGACGGACAGAGCAGATAAGCTTTCTGTGGCAGAAGAGTGAGGGGACGTCCTGCCACACTCACCATCAGTGCTCCAGCACACAGCTGTGGGCTCCTGAGGACTCAGCTTGACAGTCACAATTGTGCTGTGTAGGAACACTGGAATTTTTGGTGTATTTTTAGCATGCAGGAAATCGCTGGAGGCTGTAAAGGAGAGAAAAACTGAAAGTTTTTTTCTTAAGGGAAAAAGTGCATTTTTCCTCATGCACATACTCTGCAGGAACTTGAGCAGTGGGAATGCCCCCTTCTCCATGGGTGTTCAGATGGGGAGAGTTCTGCCCCAGTGGACAACTCTGGGAAATTGTTCTGCTGTCTGAAACTGTTTGACTGCACTTTCAACCATAATTATAAGTTGTCAAAAGGCTGCAACAGCTACTGATACCTTGCCAAAGTTATTCTTGGAAAATGAGCTATACCTGGGCTTGTGCTATAAACAGCAGCAAGAGTTCATCAGGAACTCCTCAATATAATGAATATTGAAAACACTGCCACACCAACAATCAGGAGCTTAGCAGCAGCCGTAGGTTTGAGCTGCTCCTGGTTCACGGTGCATTGCCTAACAGGGGGAGGTTTTGGCTGCCACTTGATATCTGAGAGTTCCCCTGTAATACTTCTGTTTTCAGTTCTTTTCCTGCAGCCTTGTCAGGATGGCCAAATTAACTCAAGTTAGGGCTAGGTTTTTGTGTGTCCGCTTTGCCTGAATATTTTGCTGTTTGGGCATCCACAACTTCTCTGGGTAACCTGTTCTAGTGCCTCACTGCCCTCATAGTAAAAAAACTTTTTTTTCTTTATATCTAATCCAAGGTGCAAGAGGGAAATATTTTTCATGGATTTCTGAAATTACCAGATTCTTGTAAAGCTACTAATCTTGGAAGCTGATAAAAGAGATGGAAAATCCCATTTCCTATTTCATGGTATAACACTGTTCCTAAGGCAGTTAACAGCCCAAGAGGCATAATTTTCACAGAAACCTCCAAAGCTTTAAGGTTTTTGTTGTTAAGAAAGCAATATTTTCTTCAACCTCCTCTTCCCAAGGTCCTTCAAAACTTCTGTCTACATGAAAAGCCTTGTTCAATAGAACACATTTGAGAGGTTTCAACCAGCTCTCATTTTAGACAAATAAGTGAACACAACTCTCTTGACCCTGTAGAATAATGACTTTGGTATCAACTTACCTGCTACTGCTGCCAAGTCTTTCTGCTTTTGAGCTACTTGAGAGAATCTTGAGTTAGGTGCCCCATCCCTGGAAGTGTTCAAGACCAGGTTGGATGGGACTTCAAGCAACCTGGTCTAGTGAAAGGTGTCCCTGTCCAAGGCAGGGAGGTTGAAACTGGATGAGTTTTAAGGTCCCTTCCAACCCAAACCATCCTGTAATTGTATGATCAGTGGTGCTTGGTTGGGTTGTGCTGTGTGAAGTGGAGCTCTAGAGAGGAAAAGGGGTTGTGCAAGGTCCTTCACACCCACCACTTGCACTGTTTGTGATTATTATTTCTTATTCTCACCACTGGATCCTGTTTAGATGCACACGTGTACTGGAAATAAAAGTTCTGCTGATTAAATTATGTCTCCATAAAGTGGAGAAGAGAGTGTACAGTGCAAAAATTTCTAAATTTCCCATCAAAATAGGGGTAAAATCACAATACCTACAGAGGTAGATGGCCTGGCCCAGCTCCCCAGCAGCAATAAGAGGCCATTTAAGGAATTTCACAAGCTTTTTGGCGGTGGGATAACTATCATTATCAATTATTTCATGGCTAACCTTAGGGAAAAAATGCCTGTCAAAAACAGATTAAAGAGAATAGGCTTCTAAATTTAACAAGGCCAGATAATATTAATATGCAAGTGCAGAGATATGGCTAATGAATAGGATTTGTTATTACTAAGGCAATCTATAACTTCTTTGAGTGCCACAAGTGGCAGGGAAGTCACTGCTGAAGTGACTGGAATTAATGAGCTGTCTCAGGAATTTTATCAAGTTCTCTATAAAAGTCTTTCCCTTGCTCCTGAGGAGATGGATACATTCAGAGAGAGGCAGAGAAAATTCTTCTTTGTATCTGCTTAAAGGCTGAGTGATCATAAAGGCCCTGAGCTTAGGAAGCTCTTCATGCTGAATTTTTATGGGAGCTTTGAACAGCATCAGGCCCATCAGCAAAGAAATACATCTAACCTCTTCAATCTGCTGGTTTACCTCCTACAGCTCCAATCCATCAGGATTCTCTGGTGCATGAGCATGGTTAAAATGAGAGAAGTGACATGAACAGACTGGACTGGACACAGGTTTTGATGTAGTTTTTTAGTAAGGACTACACTCTGCAGCTTGCACAAAAGTTATTGTTTTGTGTTTTCCCAGAGCCAGATTGATGGAACCATCCTGCACCAAACTGGTTACTTATGTAGCAGTTATAGGAGTTTTAGAGGAACACAAAAGCCCAAGGGTGCCAATGTAATTTGTCAGTGACTGGATCTCAGGTGGAGCTGCCTCATATCTTTGTTAGCTTCACTGAAGGTGAGGAAGATGTGACACCCCACTCTCCTCTCCTGTAGAAGGCAGCTGATGCACACAGTTGTCACAGAAAGTAGCTACCCCTCCATATGTCCTACCTTGCATTAATGGGAGGGTAAATGCATATTTATTAGAGTGGCTGTGCTATGGCTGACTTGGAGACAACTGATTCACATCCCCATGTCACAAAATGTTCTCTTTACATGCTCTCTTATATCAGAACTCTTGAGGAGGACTCAAGTTCACCCCCTTTTTTGCTGCTGAGCTCTTGGTTTGAGTGAGATCTAACAGAGGGGCATCACACTTCTTAAAAAAGTATTTCCTTGAAGAAATTGAAAGGTCTCAAAGGCTCAGGGTGTGTGTTTGAGCGGATGTATATATGCATGTATTCATAATTTCCTGTGGCAACTGTCATTCTCTTTTTATTAAAAATTTCTCACACATATCTACAGATATATATATAAATTACATGTAGGAGTTGCTCTCTCCTGTATCCTAAGAAGAGTGCAGAATAAGTAAGGGAAGGGAAGATAGAGGACAGAAATGTGCTTTCCTGACATTAACACTGTGCCTGTGTTTAAAAGTGCCATCCATAATTAGACAGCGCGAGCAAAGAGCAGCAATCTTTCTCTTGTTTTTTGCTCCTCTTTTACACTCAGAGACTGTGGGTCATTACCCAGCAAGTACAGGAACCTGCCAGGCTGCAGCAGGTGAATCACTGGCAGCTGAGGATCTCTGCTTCCAGCTGGGAAGTGATGGTAGAAGTGCTCTGCTCCAAATGCTGCTGAGATGTGAGTGAAGGCGGCCAAGGGCAGGGTTGCACGTCAGCCCTATGCAGACAGCAGAGACACAAGCAGAGAGGAAAACAAGTCCTTTCACAGCGTTGATTCTTACTTATTTTTATTTTAAGAACATGAGATAAAGGGCCTGAAAAAAGAGCTGGAAATAAATAGGTAAGAACCTTGTGATGCCTAAAGAGCTGTATGTGCAGAACAAATGAATGACTTCAGAGTTTGCCATCAGTCTTTTTAAGATGCAGCTTCAGGATTCAAGAGGTTTTTTCCAGTTAGGAAAAAAAAAGGGAAGTACCTGTTTTCAACATTTCAAAGTATTTGTCTAAACCTCAGGTTGTTAAGCATGATTTTCTATGCTGGAAAGCCCAAACACCAAATGTGCAGGGGTATACCATAGCACCCAGTACCTCGCAAATCTTTCAGTTTATTCCAGACACAAATGAGTCTCTGCTGTCAGCATTGAGCCCTGCACAGGGATAACAGGTACATGGGAGGTTACCTGCTGTCCACAGACAAAGATAACCCCAGGGCCCAGAGCTGAACTCTTCTGGGAGGGAAAGAGTCTGTCTCCCTTCCACAGAAGAATGCAGACACCAAATGCACTTCAAATGCGAGCTTCTACCAGGCACTAGTGACATTTAAGCTATAAAAAAAATACTTTTGTTTCCTGCTGAAACCTTATGAACTATGATTTGACACCTTTTCCACAAGCTTTGGAGCTGTGCTGCAGGAGGGAGGATTAGCCTTGAGGCAGGGCATGAGCAAGGATGGAAACTGGGGCTTGTTCATCACTCAGCTGATCACTTGTTATTCCAGGGCTAGTTATGAGATATGTTAATTTAAACTGGCAGCAGATTTTGCATAAATACATCTCAGAACACCAGTCAGCCCTAACATTTGCCATGGAATTTAGTTTTCATATTATTAGAACCTTATAATGAAGTTTTGCAGTGTAGATCTCTCTTCAAGCTTTACTGCAGTGACGTTCAATGTTAGTAGGCTCACTCCAAAGGGTGAAGGCTGGGATTTTATTAGTTAGGTGTCCGTGCTTGGCCTTAATGTCTTCACAGTGTAGGACACTAAGAAATGTGGGGATTATGTCCATAGAATTTGCAGCACCCTTCTTTTCATGTATGTGACAGAACTACCTGGAGCTTTTATGCAGGAACAAAGCATTTACTGTTGATGATACTGGAACCATTTCTATGACATCTTCTTTTTGTCTAGAATGTATGTATTTTATCCTCTCTTTGTAAAGGTAGTTCCACCAAAGTGGTTACCACTCTTCAGGGAATCTTCCCTGGAGAGGTTGCATTTCCCTTGTGAAACCACAGACACCTGTGGAAAACATCTTCCCCTGTGCCTGTGGAGGCTGAGGCACTGCTGCAACCAGCACAGCTTTGTTCCTGCTGTTTCATGAGGGAGCTGCCAGAGGGGAAGGGGATACCGTGCCTGGGGAGGGCCAAGCACACCCAGGCAGGGAGGCACCAGCTGCCGCAGGAAGCAGAGCTGTAGGGTCTGGAAGGAGCTGGATGAGTGAACTTTCTGCCCAGCAGCTCTTGTTGCTGGGGTTGATGCCTTGCCCTTGCCTGTTAACTACAGCTCTTCCCTTGTCACCCAGCCAGATGTGGGGGTCACTGGGGGTGTGATGCCCCAAGGAAGAGGCTGTGGGTGACAGCAGAGGCCTCGTCCATCTGAGGGACCCCTGCACTGGGTGCATTATGATAAACTCACTGCCTGACAGGCTTCATCTCTCTTTATCTTCCTGTCCTCCTGTTGGTGATGCTAGGAATACTGACTCTGTGTAATTAAGACACAGCATGTCTCGTTCAGCAGGTTTTTATTCCCAAGGGTTGCCTCTGCTAAGCTCTGTGGGGACCTTTCCCTCGAGCCACGCCTGCAGGATGGAAATGTGTTCTCAGGAGTTCGTGCCAGTGTGGGTGATTTTCCAGGCAGTGAATGTTTCTGTGGGAGGTGTGAACATCCCTGGGTGCCCCCAGGCAAGGGATGAGGGAAAAGCCTGTATGCTGATACTCACTGGAGACCTGTCCTGGAAAAGGCAAGGAGATGAGGAGGGGGCATGCCCTGGCTGTGGTTTTGTCCCTCCTGTAGCAAGGGCAGGGCTAAATGTGTAAGCCAGACAGCACAGCTCACAATGCTGGGTGTCAGGAGATGGAGGGAGCTGCACACCCCACTTTGCAGGCAGGTAACATCAGCTGCCATAAGCAATTCCTGCTGCAACTTGTATGTCCTAGGAGCAGCCAGCAAAATCCTGGTGTCTGGTACCAGCACGCTCAGGGCCCATCACTGGTGGCCTCTGGGCCATGTGCTGGTGGCTGCTCTGCCCCCTTTACCTGCCCCACTGCTGGGTCCAGCCTGGGCTTGGAGAGTGGGAATCCTTGTTGGGACAGTTCAGAGAGACTCCATCTCTACAACGTCTTAACACTGTCTGAATTCCTGAATGAAGAAAAACATAAAGTGAAGCACAGTTTCATTCTGCAGTGGCGCAGAAGCTGGGGAAGGGATAAGCTTCATCTTGTTTATAGTATTTTTGATATTGCTGAGTTCTTAGCCTTGTTATGCTTAATGATGTTTTAGTGCTTAAAATGTAGTTCTCAATTTTATGTAATAACTAAATAAATCCCCACTGGTACTTGAGGTACCCTCTAAACAGGGTTCAGCAAAGCTCCTTGGTCATACTGGGCCAATGATTTGAAGGTGGAAAATGTTAAAGCAGCACTGAGCTGCCTTTAGTGTGATAGGAGAAAGCCTGGTGAGACACTGGCCTCAGGATGTCCCCACCCCGTGTTGTGACAGAGGAATCATTGAAAGTAAAAGGAAAGCTCACTACTCATTCACATAAGGACTTTACTGAAATTTCCCCAAAGCTTTAACAAGCAAGAAACACATCTTAGTAAACAAGAAGTACAGAAAACCTCCCCAAAACTTTAATTGCTGGTTTGTAACTCTGGAATTGGCAATCTCACTTTTAATGGGTCTGCTGAACAGCTGGATCATCAGCCACTGAAGATATTAGTTTATAATTAAAATTCTAGCAGTTCCTTAATTACAGGCACTGCTACAATATCCTTCACCCCTCTAATTGTTTGCCTTTCTGATGCAGAGCATGAGCAATTATTTTTCTTCAAGATTTTCAAATAAAATATTATTGGCAAGGATACGTTCATCCTGTCGCCCTGCTGGTGGGAGGAGTGAGCTGTGCTAGTGCAATGCACAGTGTGAGTATTCAGCAGGTGACTCTGCAGGCCAAACTGCTTCCAGAAAAAAAAGCATCAGGGTGAGGTTTTCAGCCGTCCAGTCTGATGGGAGAGTAGAATCCGACATGCTAAATGCTGTGATTGGTCTCTCCCCTTGGCTGCTGAAAAGCTGGGGTGGCTGCACTGATGGTAGGGAGGTAATAACACTGCCTGAGAGCTCAGTTCATGTCTTATGTGCAGCTCTAACTCTTCATCTCCTGTTTTGCCACAAGGAAAACCAGAGCACAATCAATAGAGGAGCTTTTTTAACCTGTTCAATGCTTTGTCTAAACGAGCAGTAGCAGACTTGTACACTAACAAGTTAAAAAATTTCCCAATGGTCAGACATTGGAACTGGAACCCATAGAGGCAGTGGGACCCTCATCCCTGGGGACACTCGAACACCCAGGTTCAAGCTTAGAGTAAACTCGCCTAAATCTGAAGCTGGCTCTACTCTGAGCAGGAGGTGGGACTACAGATCTTCAAAGAGTCCTTTCAGCTGAAATCATTGAATGATCCTATATGGCCAGCTTAAATACCTTATTTTTACACGTGAGCTGAGAAAAGGGAAAGAGGAGCAGGTGCAGGAGGGGATGGGGGGGACGGGCAGCAACTGCACGGTGTGTGTAAGACCTGGCGAACACACCAGGAGCTGCTATGGACCCCCAAGAACAGACAGCTCAGCTTGACTCAGTGTTGGCGTTTAGGATTTTTCCTTTTGTTTCTTTCTCTCACGGAATTTTGTCCCGTCTGCTGCTAAGAAACCGTAACGACCAATACTTGGGAGAGGCAAAACAAGTTGCCCTGGGAAGCGTGCGGCTGGCTACTCTCTTAGCTGGGGGGTTTCTCTTGGAGGGGCAGAGATGCTGTGAGATTTGTGCTGGGGAAAAGGGACTGGGCACAGCTGCTAGGGCTCTTGTTCTCTCAGCATTCGGAGGGGAAGCAGGCTGGGTTGCTGTGGGGAGAGTTCGCAACCACTGCTAGGCCCCGTCTCCTGCCAACTTGTGAGTGAAGCTCTGCTTGTGGGAGGGGCCGTTGCACTGGAGCCTTGTTATCACCCTGCCTCACTAGGGGGGACCCTTTCACCGTCTGCTCAGGTGTCTCAGGGGAAACCCTGGGACCCCGGGCCCTTTCCCCCTCCAGAGGAGCCTGTCCCGACCGTGTTCGGGAGCCGGGCTGCCACTGCTAAGTTTCTGCTGCCTCCTGCTTGCTGCCCCGCCCTGCCATTCTGGCCGTTGTCCCGGGATTTCTGCTCCAGCCCATTTTCCCCATCCCACCCGTCCCCCATCACCGCGTGAGGGAGAGGCGGCTGAGCCCGCGCCACAGCGTCCCCTGCAGGCAAGGGGAGTCACCGCACCCGCCCTGCGCGCCGGGAGCCACAGCGCCCCTGGCGGCCGTGACCGGAACTGCACCGCGGGGGACTTGCTGACAGAGCGGGAAGGGATTGTTCGTTGGGTTTTCTGTTCTTGTTTGCTGTGGTTACCATTGCTGTTGTTTGTCTGCCTTGTCATACATACTAGTAAAGAACAGTTATTCCTTTTCCCATATATTTGCCTGAAAGCCCCTTAATTTCAAAGTTATACTAATTCAGAGGGAAGGGGGTTACGTTTCCTATCCCAAGGGAGGCTCCTGCCTTCCTTGGCAGACACCTGTCTTCCAAACCAACACAGAGTGTTTTTCTGGCTTGAGCACACCACCCACGGAGCTTTACAGCATTTTAGCAAACAAACACAACTTGCTGCTGTTTCCCACCCTGGGAATGGCTGCTGAAATTAATGAGCAGGAGAAGGATGGGGTGCTGAACCCGGCCTGCTGAGTTTGTGGTTAATCACAGGCACAGAGACTGGCAGGGAGCAATTTGGAGATAACACAACTGGGAATCTTTCTTGTCACATTTGCGCTGACACATCCATGTAATCAGTACATTTTGGTCGGTTACTATTATTTCTCAGTGAAATTGCATCTCACTGTTCCATGTGCCCAGTTTCCTTCCCCATTGCTCCCCCAAGGGATTAGCAATTGTAAAGCAAACAGGAGGAGGAAGTTTGACAAGGGGTGGTAACAGGGAAATACGAAATAGAAAGGTAGCTGAACTTTCCAGTGCTTCCCCAAGTGTCAAGGCAAATAATAACAAGTATTTACTCCTCCACAGTGGATCTGTGTTTCTATTGTTGGTGGGAGCGTGGGAGTGGAGGCAGCGGAGGGGACTCTGGGCTGGCTCGATTGAGAAGCTGTGGTAGCGATCAGTGCGAGGCTGTGAGCTACAGTTGGAGAAAATGGGAGTCACTGAGATGTGTGTTGATTTAATCAGTTTAGGCTTTTAGATGTGCTTTGTACAGTGTACCCAGCAATCTGCAAGGTTTCCAGTTGCAGGGTCTGTGTGTGTTTGCAAACATGCACATATATGCCTGCATATATGCACATAGAGAGGCTATAGGTCTGGTCCTGAAGAATGGGAATGAGGAATGGACAATCAGCTCACAGTTAATTGGCTTTGCTTTTCCTTTCTTTTTGCTTCCTTTCTGCTCTTCCAAGACAATAAGCCCACTGGCTGGCATCCCTTCCGTGGTCACTCCCTGGGGGCAGTGCAGTGGTTTGATGCTGCAGCTTGTCTTTGAGCACTCTGCCCTGAGCATTTGTTGTGTTCTAGCTGTTTGTCCCTATGGTGCTGTGTCCCATGGTTTCTGTTTGCCAACAGCCAGGCTTGGTCTGCAGCTGACTGCATGCAGGTTACAAGGGTTTTCAAATCCTCTGCTTGCTACTTGCATTAATAGGAGAAAGTAAATATTCCCACTGCTTTTTAGCAGTTCTCCTCCTCAGGCACTGTTAGTGGCATAAACCATCTATCAGTTGGCAGCAGGCTACAGTGGCAACTGGCACACTTTCAAGCCCATGACATCAGATTAAAAAAGATCAACAGGCCAAGTAAACACTGGCAAGGCCCAGACCTGTGGAAGCAGGGAGCAGGCAGCCCCAGGCAGAGGCTGTGTCACCAAGGCTGGGCTTGCACAGTGCAGCCTTGCTGCTGCTCCTGCAGCCCAAACTGCGAGGAAATGCTGCGCTGCCAAACAAGCCTGCTGCTTCCCTCAGGATTTTGGTGTCTAACCATGCCATGATGTTTTTGTTCTTTCTCACCTTTTTTTTTTTTTTTTTAATCTGAATGGTTTTCCAACCTCCCTGCATCATGTTCTGCACAGCCCCTTGCCCACATTGCAGGACCTGTGTGATTTTCTTCCTAAAACTTTCTTGCTGGGTGCTAGCTGCAGCCCTTATATGATATCTAGCAAATTAGCATCATGTGAGAGGCCTGAAATAGAGGGGAACAGTTTTCTTTCATTAATTTGGTGTAGGATGGCACAGTGTTAGCTGATGTTCTTGTAGGACTGGGGTTTGAGTTTAGTCCTATCAAGCCTAGGGAATGTCTCTACCTGCATCTTGAGAGACGATGCAGTGGAGCACAAATCCCCTTTTTACCTCTCTACATTCAGTAAATATGCTGGCTGTTTACTATATTGGAACAAGATCACACAAGGGTTTTTCCCCACGTGCCTTGAGATCCTTTGCCATTGCTTGGTGTGATTAGTGCAGCAGCTGGCAGGTTTGGTGGGTTGGGCAGTAAAGAAGAGAGAGGGAGAGAAACCATCACAAGGTAAATAAAAATATAATCTGTCTATTCAAAGAGGGATTTGCTGACTCTTACACCATCCTCCTGAGTGTGTAGTACTGACAAGTCAAAGCCAAACACACCCCAAATATGCCTCCCTGCTCCCCCAGCTCTTCAGCACTGCTTTTATGACCAGGCAGGTCTTGGAGAGCAGTGCCCACCTGGCCAGCACAGTTCCTGTCCCCCCTCACTGCCACCCTGTGCCCCATGTACACAAGCAAGGGCACCCACAGGCATTGCCAGAGCCTACACGGGGGAGAAAGCTTTCTTTCACTTTGCTGAGTGTTGTGGGCTGGGAAAGGTTGGTTCTGGGGATTTTGTTCTCTTCATCAACATGCCAAGAAGTGCTAGGAAGAACCTGGTTTTCTCTATAGGAAACTGGATGAATGTGTTCCCCTGTCAAGCTGAGTCCTGAGGTACAGAAGTTCTCTCATTCCTTCAGTGAATCCTGCTGCTGTTACTTACCAGCAAATAGTTTTGCTGCTCACATTTTATTTGACCGAGGCACAGGTCTCCCAGGGAAGATTTCTGTCATCAAGGCCACCAGTTTGCCTTCAATCACTCCTCAAGTCACCTCAATAACATGACATGCTGGTATGTCAGAAGGGCAGAAATCTCACACAGATGTACAAGCTTTGAAAAATAACCAGTGCGTGTCAGCCACCGAGCGAAAAACTCCAGCATAACCAGTCTCCTGACACCAGGGCATTCCTGGGTGTGTGGGCAGGTAATAAATGCTCCCAGTGCAGGAGATGTTCCCACTATAGTTTTGCATCTTGCTGGGCACTGGGGACACACTAATAACATGGTGTGGTGGCTCCAGTGCTCCATGACCCTTCCCATCTCTAGCAGCCACAATATTAGAGCAAAAGAGAATTGATTTGAAAGTTCTCTGTGAATTCATGCAGAGTGAGTCAGAGGATATTGACATTAACAGGCACTAAGAAAGAAACCAAGACTTTTTTTCCCCCTATGTTTTCTCTCATATAAGTTAAAACATCTTCACCTCTGAATTTCCACGAAGTTGTAAAAGTTTCCTTAATGTAACTGGACAGTGGTAGTTGTTTCCATGTGTCTAAACTTGTGTCTTATGCTTGGTAATCAAGCAGAGGCTTCAGTTTTCAGCTTTGAAGCTTAGTGTTGTTTGGGAGTTTTTTAGAAACAATACAGCACTTTTGGGAAGATATGTAGTTTGGAATAGGAGCTCGTGCACAGGATTTTGGTGCAGCAAATGTAAATGTGAATTTCATCTACATTCATATAGGATTTAAGTATAGTAATGTTTTATATAAGTCTATGGGAAGGTGGCTGCAGTCAGCCTGCCTTGCCAGATCATAAATTATATATTTTGTTTTTATTCCAAATGGGCTCCTAGTGGGGTCTATTTGTTACATACAGCCCACACTGTTATTTGCCGCATACACTTCTGATGAAACTTTTGTGTTGAGAAGAGCCAAATCCTTTCCTCCTTGGGGATAAACCATCATTTTAAATTCTCTTGCTGGTGACTTTTTCATTGCGAGCAAGCTGGCAAAGCATAAAAAAAGGTTGTTTAGGTAGTTTGCTTTTTATTTTCCCTTTATTGTGAGAGCAATTTAAAAACACATGTCTTTGCTGTTAAATATTTTAGGAATTCTCATGCACTGTAACACCTTTAGCAAACTTTTGCCAAGTTTCTCACTGTGATGATGCACATTCAGAGTAAACCAGTATGGAATTATTCTGAAAAAACTCTTGCCTTGGTTTCAAGATGATGGGGCTGGATGTGTTGGAGGCACCCACCTCCTGCGTGTCAGAGGGTGCTTGGTTCCTCCTGCACACAGTCAGACTCTGCTCTTCCAGCCCTTGCATGGGAGAGGCAGTGTGGAGGGTTTGGGATCTGTCATCATCAGTAGGAAAGTGAAGTATTGGATACACTTGTGTGGCATCATGGGGTATCCCAAAGAACGGGGTTGCACCTTCTGCACTTTGGCAGTGTTTTCTGTGTTTGGGGGCAGTTTAGAGAGAGGCTTTGAGAATCAGGGTAATTCAGGCAAGACAATGAAAATTAAGCATAGGGGTGAGTAGGGAAAACCCTCTTGGGGCTGTGCTGTGCCGGGCCAGGACCTGGGCTCCATGAACATTGTGGGTCCCTCCAGCTCAGGGTATTCTATGATTCTCTAGGGTTTTAACCCCTCCGGACAGTGGCAGGACTGGCTGCGCGTGGGAAACGAAAAAGAAAAGGTCTGAAAAGGACTCGCAAGGTCGGGAAGCGTCGGGAACGGGGCCAGCGGGATCCGTGGGTCCCGGGAAGGGCCGGGAACGGGGCCAGCGGGATCCGTGGGTCCCGGGAAGTGCCGGGAACGGGGCCGGCGGGATCCGTGGGTCCCGGGAAGGGCCGGGAACAGGGCGGGGAACGGGGCCGGCGGTATCCGCGGGTCCCGAGAAGCGCCGTGACGGGGCCGGTTGAATCCGCGGGTCCCGGGAAGCGCCGTGAGGGCGCCGCGCCCGCCCGGCCCGGCCTCTGCTGCCCCCTGCCGGCCCCGCCCCGCGGCTCCTCCGTCGGCAGCGGGACCCGAGCGCGGGAGGCCGGGAAGGCCCCACGGCATCGCTGCGGGCACGGTGACCCGGCATCCCTGAGGGCACGGTGACCCGAGATCGCTGCGGGCACAGTCCCACGACACTGCTGTCAGCGGCTCCCCCGAGCTGCCACGGTTTGTGTCTCCCGAACGTGTGGCCCCTCATAAAAGCGACACAGACATAAAAGTAACAAGTGTAGGAAAATTAGTCTGTTCCCAAGTTCCTTCCTCGTGGGTTCCTCGATTAAGTCCAACTCCTGCCATTCAACCAGCAACGGCTGCCCGACACAGCCAGCGCTCTGCCTCTGGCCAGGACAGGTCCAGAGCTCCTCTTTCCATGAAACAAGCCCTCCATCGTTGCACCTGGCATAGAGGTGTAAGGCGCCTCATCCTTCTCTTCAGGACTCTGCTAGCCCAGGCAAAGCCCACAGCATACAGCATTCCCTGGCTTTAGGATTACTCTTGGATACCTGGGAAGCTCCTCGGTACAAGGATGCTGAGCTTCCTTGGCCAGGATGTCCTGGTGTCCCATTTCCCAAGTGCCTTCAGCACATCACTGAACAGCCTCATAAGCCGTGCCATGCCAGCTCCTGCTGGATATTTTCCTGCTGCCAGCAGGCAGGTGAATCACACGAGGACAGGGTGGACACAAACCAAAGCCAAACCTGGCCTTGCCTCCTGGCTGCTGTGGCACTGCCCAGCACACAGGAACAGCCTTTCTGTTCTGCTTTTTGCACAGTGCCCAGCAACACACAGCCCTGGGCTGTGTAGCCCTGGGCTATGAGTGGAGGGAATTCTGTAACAGTGCTAACAACCTTTATTTATATGGACTTGGGAAACGAAGGCTGAGGTAACCCAAGACCACGTCTGACAATCGGGGTGAAGCACACAATGTGGAGCACTTTTCTGTTGCTAACAGGGTCTGCTGCATATAGATCTATAAAGTGGTTCGTATACAGATATGTGTCCCTAATGCATCTAGTCTAGAAAGAAAAAAACACAGAGCAGAGTTCCCAGAGCAGAACTCACAGTACTTGCCTGCATTTCTGATTTTTTTTCTTAGTTTTTTAAACTCACATGAAAAGGAGACCCACCTGAGCCTTGAGTAAAGGAGGAAAAGCATGGTACAAGCCAGCTGTGTAATCTGAAAAACTTCCAAGTATCTCAAATAAGTAATAATTTCTAGCTCATAAATCTTTGGGATATATTTTTTTGCAATTTTCTTTGCTGGCAGCAGCTTTCTTCAAATTAACTTGGTTTTAGAGATATCCCATCATTTGACAGTGTGTCATGGTGACATTCTTTCTCCTCCTTCTTCCATCCCTTCATAAGGCTTGCTAAATCTGTCTCAACAAATCCTGCCCAAGTTACCAATTCTGTCCAATGTTCCACTCTCCCTCTGCTGCTCTCATTTGGACAGGACAGAAAAACAAGTCCTGGCATTGAAAATGTCAGTTTATCACTTCAGGAACTCTCTTCCTGCTTGTATTTCTGCATCCACATGACAAGGGCACTGAGATGGAACATTTAGGCATATAATAATCTTTCAGCTTAGATAGGGTCAAGGCAAATCATAAATCCAGGAAACATCTTTTGAAAACAGTGTGGTTGTTGAGATACTGAATTTATGTACCTAGATTTTTATACATGTATATTTAGAGTCAATGCAGGTGAGCAGCATGACAGAGGGCAGCTTTCTAGGCAGGGACGTAACAGTGACCATCATGTGTGCCTTGTGACACACAGAAAACTTCTGGAACAGAAGATTAAAGGAGATGCAGATATACATTTCCAGCATATGCAGGGCAGATTCAAAGCTGGAACCTGAGGCTTGGTAACAAAGCAGGTTAAATATTGGCTGGTATATCAATTCCATTTGGTTTTGTTTCTTCTTTGGTACACATCTAATGTTCAAGAGGTTAGACGTATAAATACTGAAAAAACAGAGGAGCAAATATTTGGGGTGGCCCACTGAAGCTATGTTTGCAATGAATTGATGTTGCTTTTTTCTTTGATTGGCCTGGTGACATCACCTTCTTGCTGCCACATTGCACTAGGGCAACTTGATTTTCGAGGGCAGTAATTTCTTTTCAAGATTGCATCACTGTAATTTAAACTAGAATGTATTCCTTTGCCATGCATTTGTATTGCTTCTCTTGTGTACAACTCTTATTTCTGTGTAAATATTCCTTACCAGAGAGATAGACTTAGGTGTTGGCATGTTTCTGGTCAGGTTCTATACAGAGTAGTGCAAGTTCTGAGATAAGATACTTGACTGACCCAAGTAATTTCCAAAGAATTGTGCAAAACAATGAATGGACAAATCTGAAATTTTCACTGTTACAGAGATTGTTTTTAACAGGTAAGTGTCATCCACCTCTGCACTAAAGTACAGTCCACAAGGCTCATGGAGAGCAGTTCAACCACAAAAAAAAAAATTTATATGCTTTAAAAGTGTCCTTGAGTCCTTGTCATTTATGATCTACATAATTCGTAATTCATGATAATGACTCCTCCCTGATTTGGTAATAATTTAGTGTTGCTGCTTTACAAGATATTTTACCATTCCCTGTTGCTAAGAGGGGAAAAACCCAGTACACTTAATACTTTTTGACAGTGTACTTCTCCTATTAAATGCCTGTTGTTTGCTTAGCCACCCCCCAACCTGACAAATTCGTAGTGCATGAGAAGCACTGCATGTCTGCACAGGCTCCATCAGGCAAACCTGAGCTTCCCCTGTGTTCTGAGCTGACCAGCTGTGAACTAGAAGACTTTTGACAGGTTACTAGTTCAGGGCTGCACTGTGCTACTGAATTTGTGTGACTTTTTGTTCAGCTGGCTTGCCTTTAGCAAACTCGGAATGTGAGCACAACAAGTTCAGATATGTCTGTTCAGCCCAACCAACACAGATCCACAGCCACTGAGAGTGGGAATTATATGGCATTTAGATTATAAATGTTCAAAGTCTCAATCGTGGAAATCCCCCTCAGCTGTCACCTAGTGAGACAGCAGCTCTGTTCTGTGTACTTTTGTTACTTCACTTCAACCACATATGCTTATGGCACACTCTGAGTGAGATCCAAAATGTTTCCTTTACCCAAACCACTGGAAAGCTTCATTTAGTGAGTGTTTTCAGAATATGACCTACTACTGCCCCTTGTTCCTTCCTCCCTGCCTTACAAAAATCATAGAGCATATTCCATTCTCTTCTCTTTCAGGGAAGGTTGAAACCTGTATTTCCTACTTCCTAAAAGACTGCTCAGACATCAAGATGGTCCAAGTGGATAGATTCCACTTTCCCTATTAATAATAAAAGTATCTCTGATTCTTCAACATCATGATTATTGCTCTACTGCTTCAGTTTGTCATCATGAGAAAAGAAGGGTTCCACTATCTGTTTCAGAAATTATGATGTATTTTGTTAATAGTCAATCGACAGATAAAATTCAGAAGCAGATTATAAATGGTATCAGGATTAGATTCCTGGTTCTCCAAGAATAAAGCTTTAAAATTGAAGTTTTAAACATGCCCTTTCAAAACGTGACTTTTGATGTGGTACAACAAACACAGCAGAGAAAGGCTTGGATTGTTGCAGTTCTTGGCATCACTTTGAGGAAAACTTAAAGCTAGTACAGTAAAATTTTTAGGTTTTTATAACCCTTAACAAGCATTCATTCTATAGAAGTAATTTGTTTTATACGAAGCTATCAAATTCTAGTCTAGTCACAGTAAGTTCTAAAATGACAGCTACTTTGAAAAACTAAGACCCTACTTAGTTCACATTTAGGTCCCATCTAGAACAGGGTATGGAAGCTAGGATTCATGAAAACATGCACTGCCCTCAGTCTGATGTTAAGTAAGAAAAGAAGCCCTTATTATAAGGCTCAGTCTCTACCAAAAATAGGAAAATCTGTGAAAACACCTTTTATTTGATAAAGTTTTGCAAACACCTTAGTTCGCAAGTACTGTTTAGAAGCTTCATCCTTTGTGAAACAAAGTATATTTGTCACAAAATACAGAGGTTGTGGATTAACACTGAGTGCCTGTCTGCAAACATCTGCAACTTTTTTCCCCCCAAAGCATAAGCAAAACAAGTATTTTTGTATAAAAATTCACAGAAGCAGTAGAAAACTATTTTCAGCTCCATCTCTCTTACTGTTGATTTCAACACCAAGTGAAGATACTTGGACTTTCTGAAGTAGTATTGTCAGTCTTCATATTACATCTACTGCTTGGCCTCTGCTTCCATCTGAGTTTCTTGGGATTCCTCAGCTTCTGAAAGTTTTTCATCATCTAAAATTCAATATTACTGTTAGTTAAACATGCTTGGTCATATATACAGACTACATTGCAGAACTTTGTCCCACTTAAATATTTTGATTGCCTTAAAAATGTAGTTAAGTATCTCATTCTATAAAATACTATGTTCAAACAAACAAAAAAAATCCTTCAAAATTTTTAAGGATGTTATCTCTAACAGCTGTTACTGGAAATATGGGGTAAATTCTATAGTATCAATTGAAGCAAATGGTACCAGATTGCTTTTAACCCCCTCCTTCTCTTTGCCTACTAATGGCTTATTTATTTCATACTGAAGCTGTGCTTTGCACTGAACTGCTACTTCCTCCACAAAATCCTGAAAGCTGAATCATAATCTATATTTTCACATGAAAATGCATTTTAAAGACTAATACTTAAGCAAGTGTTAGTAACACATAATAACAATAACCTTCTGTTAAAGTGCACCTAGGATTCAGTTCATTCTGCTTAAGAAGATCTAGACAGCCTTAGAGAATTAAAGTCTGCTCTTATGGCCATCTCTGCATTTAATCAGGTCATGCTCAGAGGCTGTACCAATTGTTCTGTCTTTGAAAGACACAGCAAATATAAAGCAAATAATATTTAAAACAACACTATCCATATTACAACATGAAAAATTAGTGCTGATTTGAAAATATTAAGTATTTGTATGACAAAAGATGAGCACAACTAATTCCTGAATTTAGCTCTTGTGTCTGACAGTCACACAGTCTTTTAGTCCCTGCTCTATCACAGATTCACAGTTTGAGCAGGTCGTCATTTCCCTTTCTTGTATTTTGATTTCTTTTTAGTAAAGCCTCAAATGATACCATGATAGCAGCGACATGTTCAAAGCTACTGAAATAGGAATTATAAAATTAAATTTGGAAATAAGCACAAAAATAATTTTCTGTAAGAAATACTTTCTGTTAAAAAAAACCCCAAACCTCAAATGGCTATTCTCCATCCTCATATTTTAAAGAATCCTGCTGCCTACACACTAACCTGAAGCTAGTCAGGAAATGGCACAGTAGGTAGCTTGTAGAAGAAAAAAAATTCAGAGCAGTCTTAGGCTCTGGACTACTACTGGGGAAAAAAATCTGCCAATGCAAGTGGTCACCAACCTCAAAATTGCACAGAGCTATCCCACTGCTGGAAGCTGTGATTCCTTTTGATCCGCTGAAACCTAACCCAGTTATATCTATTACCAAAGAACAGCACTTACTCTCCAGGGTTTGCTGAAGTTCATGGATGGTGCTCAGGAGAACATGGAACTGCTTTCTTCTCAGCTCCAACTGGAATGATAAAATACGTGTTGTAGGAAACAGAGTACATACAGCCAAACAACCCACAGCAGATTCTACATTAATTGTATTTCTAATAAGTTATTATATAACCATCTCTATGAAAAACCTACCTTATCTTCAACGTTTTCTTTAATGTGAGAAAGATTTTGCAGTTCTTTTCCCAAAGCCTCTAGCTGTCTGAAAAGAAATTGTCAGAGTATTCTTAAAAAGTTCTGTAAAATTCTTGCAAAACAGATTTGCTCTAAGTAGAGGAGAAAGAACTACAAAATACACAGCTTATGTAAACAAAACAAGTGAAATGATTTAGAGGTAAGGTCATTTCATATAATTATTAAACTATTATGTTCTAGACTTGTAATTTCAGGACTTTTACAAAAAATCAGGCCTCCAAGCTGGAATACAGTTGTACTCTGGGCATTTGTAAAAATTCAGTCCTGACACGTTATTTACTTGACCATACAATGAAAGTTAAAGAAGCAGATTAGTAGAATTATACAATATCCTGAGCTAGAATGGACCCACAAGGATCATCAACTCCAATTCCTGGCCCTGCACAGGGCACCCCAAGAGTCACACCCTGTGCCTGAGAGCATTGTCCAAATGCTCCTTGAACTCTGTCAGGATCGGTGCTGTGACCACTTCCCTGGGGAGTCTGTTCAGTGCCTGACCACCCTCTGGGGGCAGAACGTTCGGCTCTCACTTGAACTGACCGTGGACCACCACAATCCTTTTTGAGGCAAAGAATAGCAGGTACCATAATAAACCTTTCAAATGAAGATGGAGCACCAACTCTTACAGGCAAACCTCCAGTTTGGCCCTTCTGCTTCTAATGATTATCATAATTTATGCACCATGCAATGAGGATGAACTGTTCCTTTAAAGGTAGGCTGAGGCTGATCATCCCTGATTAATTAGCTGACAGAGTCATAGAGGGGTCAGCAAGGAAATCAACCCTTTTTTCCTGAAGCCATTGACAGCTGCTGCAGTTAGTATGGGTAGGGAACCACAAAAAGCCCTCCAGTCCTAAGTACCTCACTGTGGATGGGAAAAGGTCTATTTTAGTTCTACCTGAGGGTGTTGTCTTTTTTTGAGCCAGCATGCTTCACACCTCAACTAGAATGCCTGACAGAGTTGGGTGTGATATTATCCCTGTCTTTGATAGAAAAGGGCTATCAGCTTATAGGCTCATACATTGATTTTGGAAGCATTTGGTTTCTACTTTCTGAAAAACTTCCATTTGACCAAATCTTGTTGTTTACATTGTGCTGTCAGGTGTAAGCAGACTGTGAGAGGACAGACTTTTTTTCTCTTAACATCCAAGCTACATCTGGAATTTTACTCCTTTTACTTCACATTCCAGAGAATCTTTGCTTAGCCTTCTTACTTTCATATCTCCTTTTCTAAGACTCAGTGTCATTTCTTGGTCCTCTGAACAGCTCTTCTGATACTGTATCTAATTACACTGTGGGCACTGTTGTTTACTAGTTCACCTCCTATCGCTTCCAGAATTGGCTCCTGTGCATTACTTGTGACTAAGCTGCTAACAGCTCTTTTGTGCTGTATGACTTGTTGTTCCAAGAAACAGACTCTTAAAAGCATAAAGTATTTTTCTGAACTTTGTCCGATTTTGCCACATAACCTGCAAAAGCTATAAATGTAACTCTTGCAATTAACTCTTATGTTTCTTCTCACAAGTTTTCTCAAGTGTTTTTTAGTGATTAAGAGTTCCATGAAAAGTGTGACATTGTTAGTGAGGCTTCCTCTATTCTGAATTAAGGGTGGCCTTTGGTTCATTGTATCACTTTCTGTATACTTTCCTATATACTGCATTCTTACCTGCTGTAACTTACCACTCATTCTAGCTTTGCTTAACAAACCTATGCTTGGATGTGTTAAGCAAAATTAGAGTAAACCCTCCAAACCTAAACAACCCTGCATCCTCTAAGATAAAAAAGTATCATTTATCACAGAATTATAGAATAGTTTGGGTTGGAAGAGACAATAAAGATCATCTAGTTCAAACCCCCTGCCATGGGGAGGGACATCTTTCATTAGACCAGATTGCTCAGAGCCCTGTCCAAACTGGCCTTGAACACTTCCAGGGATGGGGCAGTCACAACTTCTCTCATTTAGTTGTTTCTATTCTTAATTGACTTATCTGAAAAACTGCACATTTGGTAGTTCTTTATTAAAGACTCACTTGATAAATATCCCATGCTCACTGATAAACTAAGAAGTAGTCAAGCCTCATGAGAATTGCCTGTAATCAAAGTTGTGGTAATGAAATCAAGGCATAGAAAAACAACACACAAGAAAGAAATGTGTGAAATATTGTCAGTGGCTTATAGCTATAAAAAACGCTATTATTAGGGTAATAGTATAACCAAAACACTTCCATTTGCTATGAAAAACTATGGAATATGAAAAGAAAGCCTCCCCTGGCAATTTCACTGAGAGTGGGCAATAGGATAAGTGCACAGCTGCACTTAAATGGGAACAGTAACCTCACATTGGATCTTTAATCAGCTTAAGAAGAACAAACTCATAGAATGTTTCTATGGCTCGATAAAGTTAATCTCCCCACAATTGCCCCAAAAGCACAGAGAGTGATGCAAACCCAGAATGTGACAAGCAGCACTGCGAGTTACATGCCAGACGAGTGGGACAAGAGGTCTGTCTGACCTGCATGCCAGGGCAGGTTATGTGTGCTGCACGACACAGCCATGTACAACCGGGCATGCAGGAACTGCTACCGCATGGAAAACATAAAAAAAAGAATCCTGAGAGCTTTCTCTCATTCCACCCTACTTGCTTGTGTGTTATGCATTTTGAGTGACTACTGAATCTCTAGCTGGTGCAAGTTAAAGGGCTTCCCACCATCTCCCTTTTCTGAGCAACTGGTAAACTGATATCAGATGTGCATTTACACCTGAGTTCACTTATTCACCTTAACAGTGGAAAAATTTCAACTACAGAACAATTAATGCTTCTGACCCATACAGATGGAGATTAAAGAAAGCTCATAAGGGCACAGAAACAGAAGTTTTTATTGTGGCAAAGAAATTATATAAAAGTGAGGAAAAGTCAAACCGAGACCAAGGAAATGTCATGTCTAGTGACTTCTAGTTTACTGCCTTATTATGATTTAATGTAGTTTTATACTTACTTCAGTGTTTCATGTCTGTCTGGGTGATGCTGTATGACTTTGGCCAATGCATCATATTCTGAAAGATATTTAAATAGTTAATCTAAACAGCTCTGAAAATACCAATTCAAGAACCAGAACTCAGGTACCACAGAATGGCAGATTCTTTTTCCTTCCTGAAAAACTGTTTTAATGTTTTTCAAAACACCTTTAGATAGCTCTGCATTGCTGCACACTTAGTTTTTTGCATCTGATTCATAAACAGGGGGTTTAGATACAATCAAATGTATATGTACAGAAAACGATGCTGATGTTACACACGAACATTTAAGATTTTTAGAAAAAAGTATAAAATGATGGATGGATTCTTTTAATTTTTAGGATTTAAAAAAAACCCTATTACACATTAAGAATAATATTATGGTTATACAAGCAACTAACACAGCCATTTCCTGATAGTAAGATTGTACAGATGCCAACTACCTCATTCACATGGAAAAATCTGTGCTGCAGACTGGACAGAACGTATCAAAAAGCAAACACTTCAGACCTATGTCAGTGAAGATGCAAGAACTCTACATTCCTACTGGCTAAGGTTATTTTAATTTCCACTTGAGTTCAAAATTATCCACGGCATTGATCAAACGGTTGTATTTAAAACCTTTCACGTTATATTTCTAAAGTTTTTCTTTTGCCATTTCATTTATCATGAAAAAACAACTTTTGCTTCTTCTCAACTACTCATCTTTTAGAATGCTTTAAATTTCAAAGAATTATGAGCATAAACTTTTAAAAGGAGGGAAAAAATACACCTCTTAAAGCAGGTGTCCAAGGACACTGTTTTAGGTTTTCCTGATGCTGCACGTCATTGAGATCTCCTGGTTCAATCTTGCCTGTGTCATCCAACCAAAACTTTCAGTAGTTAGTGTGGAACCCACCAGCTTGAATACAGTGATCATGACGCCTTGCACTTTCAAAAATTTGGAATCCATTGTCCAATACCATATATTCTAGAAGAATAATGAATGAAGAATAATGAAGCCCACCACTGTAAATATATTGTTCCTTACCCTGGCGATTTTTTCGAATCCTTTTTGCTTGCAGGATTTGCTTTTTGCATTCAGAGATCTTCTCATGGGCTGCAGCTATACTATTTTCTTAAAAAAAAAAAAAAGAAGAAAGATATAGAGTTATATTGAATGCAAACAATACATATAAATTAGCAATTTTGCTAAATTATAAAAGAGAAAGAGCTGTGTGTGACATGGTGGCTTGTTACCTCCATCAGCTTGAAAATGACATACATTTCAATAGGTTAAAAAAGCTCTTGTTTGTCTGTATTCTATATAATTACGAGATGCTTAGAGCACATAAATGAGTGCTATCTAGTAGGAAAAAAACAAACCCAAACAACCTCCAAACTACTCATCAGCTGTATATTACATTCACCAGAACTGGCTTGAGCTTATTCATAGAAGAGAAACTATCAAACAGAAACCAGTAACATTTACCTATATCCTTATAGATTTTTTCATAATTTTCCATCTCTCTCAGGTTCATGTCATACACGAGAAGAGTTTTTCCCATTGAAAATTCACACTGTGATAGAGTACTCAGCATTCGTTGGTACTGGCTGTATCTGAAAACAGACAAGATATTTACTCCCAGGCAGCACAAAAATAGCTCCTAACTTTACAGAGCAAGAAAACAAAAACTTCATGTAGCATAAGGGATAGCTAAACAACAATTATTCAATAAAGAAAATACTTCAAAGATTCAATGTAGAATTTTTGGAAGCGCAGTTAGAAATACTGTACACATTAATTCCACCATTGTGTCCTTATCAGTGTAAAGTGAGTATTAATGCAGTTTGAGCAGTTTGACCCAGGTCTTATAAATTTTCCAGCTAGGGTTGGCTCTGTGACCACCGAAATAGTATTTTAATACTGCAGTGCTTCTCTGTATACACGCTCGCAATATTGTGTCCTCGGGGGAATTTATATTTTACCAACAGAGACCCCACAGAAGGCTGTCACACATGCCTTACTACTTTAGCCTTAAAAAAAAAAATTTAAAAAAAAGAGAACGACAGCAGCAGAAATACCAGCAGTATTTCCCTTCCCTAACAAAACAAACGCAGAACTGCCAACTAAAATATTCGAGTCATGATCCTGTTATAATAGCGGGACTCCCGGCTGGATCACGCAGCAGGCACAGCGATCCTGAGGGCATTCGAGCGGTGCTGGTAGATTTCACGATACAGCCCGCAGCCTTCAGTGATTTCTGACCCGTCTGTAGCCCTCCTCTTCCAGCACAGTGCTCGGCGTTTGTCCTGGAAACACCACAGAGCCATAGGAAAAGCAGCTGTGCACATTTAAACACGGATCTCTTCCAAATGGATCGAGCTCTGTTTTCCACTGAAACGCAAGCTAAGCAGTTCCAAGACTTAAAAAAACAAAACAAAACAACAGATACCCTTCCTCCTGAGATCCGGAATTACACCACTTAATGAAACTCTTCACCAACAAATTGATCCGCCTGTCGTCACCAGCTCCATCGCCATCGATCAGCAGCCGCTTGCGGATAACTTCATCTGAGGAGAAACTCCTGTTAAACCCTCACGCCATGGCAGCCGCCTCCCGGCGCCGCGCGCGGGTCTCTCCCGGCCCCTCCGAGGACGAGTCCCGGAGCCCGAGCGGGCGGACCTGCTGAGCCGCGGGGCCGGGGGCGCATGGAGCGCCGCGGGGCCGGGGCCGCGAGGGAGGCCCGCCAGCGGGGTGAGCGGCCCGCGGCGGGCGCGGGGGCCGC
>VZTJ01011336.1:5155139-5181874 GCA_013397795.1 Orthonyx spaldingii
CGGCCGCCCCGCCATGCCCCCGGCACATGGTGCCGCGCCATCGAGGCCGCCCGCCCGCCACGGCCCTGGCTCGGGGTGCCCTCCCTGGGGTGCCGTCACCATCGCCCTCGGTAGTCCCGACCTCCATGCGCAGGGTTCCTGCACGGCTGCGGCGGTGTCGTCCCACCTGCAGTGATGGTGGCGATGGCCGGGGGAGCAGGTGGATAGTCCCACCATGGTGGCGATGACCCGACCCGGGGAGCAGGTGGATGGTCCCGCCATGGTGGCGATGACCTGGGGAGCAGGTGGATGGTCTCGCCAGGGTGCCCGGTGTCATGGACATGGCACTGTGAGGGTGGTGGGATCTGCTGTGGTGGCTGTCCAACCCCTGTGGCTGGAGTGGGTGAGAGCATGGGCTCCTCCGTGCGTTTTCCATGGTGAGGGTGTGGAGGACGTGCCCATGGCGTGGGTGTCAGAAAGCTGGGCTGGCTTCCCCTGGCTGCCCTTGGGCTCATCCCCACTCGATGCTGGGGGGCCTAACGGCAGGGCCTGGGGCATGCAAAAAATCATTATTCTATTGTTTCCTGATGAGTTTGACTATCACCAGAGATAGGAACAATAGTTGTTTCTTCCTGTCCTGGTAAACTAAGCTGGTGCTGGAAAAAGTGGCTAGAGGTGTCTGGAAAAAAGAGATATTAAAGTGTTACCATGTGTTGAATTTTAGGCTTTTCGTCCATAGGCTTGGATGCTTGGACAGTGCTAACACTGGTAATGTTACTGTAATATATATCACAGTATCTGAGGCGGTGCCAGAGCCTGACACCTTCCTATTCCCTTTTCATTTCGGTTTGGACAGTTAAGTGGCTTATGGTCTTGTTCTGCTTAGCACTGTTCATTGACAGTTTTAGGGTGGTGGGGAAAATCAGGGTGAGAAAAGAACGAAGTTAATGTGTGCTGTAATCTGTTAGTTCCTGGTTTTAAAGCTGTGAGTGGTTAAGAGGCGCTTTTTTGTTCTGGATAGAGGCACTTAACAGCTCTTTACGGATTTGTAGATTGTTTCAAGTCAGTACTTTGTCTTCAATAGGCAACTGACCAGGTCCTTTGGAAGGTGCTATTAGGAAAGCATTACTGGGAGTGTTCAGTAAAACTCTGCCTGAACTTTTAGGAATAAAGAGTTTCCAACGTAGAAAATTTGGATAAGTGGATTCTGTTCTTGAAATTTTTTATGTACTCTTATGTGATTGGTCAGTGATATAATTTTATATGAAAACCTAACTTTCTATCCAGTTACTCAGGTTTGGGCCAAAGAATGGGCCATGCATTCATGAACTATGTAAGCACTACTAAAAATGCTCGTTTTTATGAACTCTGATTTTGTTACCATTTAATATAGTTGGTTTGACTAAAAACTTTATTTTTCTTAAGGCTTTGGTCACTATGGTACACCCCTAGTATTTTGCCAAAGGGTGAGAAGAAGACCTAGCTGAACTTCTCGATGCAAATTTTATACAGTTACTGCCTTTCTCTCTTTACCCACTTATTTCCTTTTGGAAGTCTTAAGCATCTAGAAACACCCCGTTTCATCAAGACTTAATATTTTTCTCGCACCTCTCTGTGATCTTTCCATTTTCTGAGTCCTTTCAGTTTTTACCACAGAGAGCAGTTGGTCAGAACTGAAGACTGTTGTAGGTGAAAGTCCACAATTATTTTTTTGATCATCGCAGAACTTCTGTGTGGTTTTCTGTCATTTAATCCAATACAATCTTTTCTCACTTGTTGTTCATCATTCCACTCTTGGTCAGATAGTCTTATTAAGCTCTCCACAATGACAGATAGTCCTCGAGTAGTTAATTTAGAATACAGCAGTCCGTATGACTAGTTAATAATATTTAATGACTTTTGTGCCATTCTTCATATGCGTTCCTAATTGCAAGCTTCTATGAATTTTTTTGTTCTGGGTCTTAGGCTCATAAGAACAATTTTGAGAACAAAGCCATTATTTTCCTTTTTAAGACAGGGCTTTCAGGCATCATCGATGTTCATTAACTTTTCTGCTTTAGAATGGAAGTAGAATTTGTAAATACATCATCAAGAATGTCACTAAGGCTAGGTATTGATGCAATAGCCTGTTCTCTCTCCTGCTCTATTTTGACATATTAAATATCCATGAGATGTTTTTGCTTGGGAAGCCAGTTCCAGCTTGCTGGGTTTCTATACACATTTGAGAATTCACTGTGTCTTAGGAGTTTTTGTTTTGATTTGCTCCATTTCCAAGTGGAATTCCTCATCTTGTAAGTGTGAAACAACTCTTGTTTTTTGTGTGTGGAGGTTGCTGCACTGGGCTGTATACAGCCCTGTCTTTGCCGTTAATTCAGTCTGATGTATGATGTAGATCTCTGGAGGAGGGTTGACCTACTCTTATTTATTTGTCCTTCACCACTTCGGGTATTCTGTGCAGATTCCATCAGCTGCAGTCTTTTATATAATCCTTCAACTGACCAGCAGAAACACTAAGTAGCACTGGATCTTCCCTAAAGCATCAGTAGTGGAGATTCACACAATAGGAAAAAATGTCTTGCACAGGGGATAGCACCTGACCCTGTGCCAGCTCTTTTGGAATAAGTACCTGTGTGTGCTTTCAACCAAGCTAAACGTGATGCAGTTTTCCCTCTTTCCTTGAATTTCTTTATGTGTGCCATATGGTAAGACCCTGGAGCAGCTTATACATAATAATTTGTTGCACATCTGTCCTTGTCAGAAGTGTTAAATAATCCTCTGTAATGTTTCCAGGTGACTCTGGATGCAAGAAGTATAACCTAGGTAAGTTTAGTACTGCAAGATGTTACACGTGTGTGGAATTGGCTGATTTTTCATTCGTATCCTTTTTTTTTTCCCCTGAAAATATGCCTTTTAAGTGCACCAATGTTTTTTTTTATTGAGGAAATCTGTTAATGATGAAATTTTCTTTTCTGAAAAACAATATGAGAGTCAAAGTTTAAAGTCACTTTATATCTCCTGCCTTTTTCTTTAACTGTGCATATATATATATATTTTTTTCCCAACTGCACAAAAAGATTCAAGGGGAAGAAGCTTTTTACAGTATTCCAGGCTATAATGAGCTATGATTTTTAAGAGCTAAAAAACCAGCTTTAACTATTGATGAGGTGGATTTAAAATATTTTTCCTTAACCTCCCTAATAATTTATGAGGTGGTTTTAGATTCCAGGTTTTCTTAGTGTTGAATAACTTCTAAATCAGACTTCTGTGTAGCACTAAATCTTACAGAGATCTAAGTATAGTAGGTCAGAAACTGAAGGGTATTTTTATCCAGTCCAACCTATATTCTTGTCAGAAAGCCACACCAAATTTATTTAGCGAGACCTATTTTCTGTAAGCCTATGTTTAGCACTACTTTTTACCACCATCCTTTATTTTTCTGTTGATTGTATACCAGGATTTTGTGCAAGACTGATAGCAAGCTAACCTATCGGGGTCAGGCTGTTTTTCTCATTTTAAATTATGTTAGTGTTTTATTTTCTTTGCAGTCTTCTGTTGCCTCAGCATTTACTGAAAATTAGTATCAGTGTTCCAAGAGCTTGTCATCTCATTCTGTAAAAATTCTAAGACACTGGCTGTCTAATTCGGTAGATATTAAAATAGTCACTCTTGGCAGATAAACCTGGAATTTTTCAACCTAGTGATTGAGATATAAAAAATAGTGAGTGGTTCTTAGCCTTGTAAAAAGCTTTCCTGACATGGACCCTTGTGTTTCTGCAGAGCCAGCACATTTTAGTGGAATTACAGCAGAATGAGAGAAGGGAGGGTGAACATACTTGTTGTGACTGTAGTGACAATACCAATAATTTAAAAATGCAACATTTTATTATTTGAACAGTATTCAATTTTGCTGTCTACTGTCTGTATTACCAAGATTGATTAAATGTACTGTTAATCCCATACCTTAAAAAACAGGCTCCTATCAGATAATAGTGTAACTACAAGTTGTGGTTTACAGTATTGGTTTTATTTGTTATTTTTTATTTTGTAACTGAAAGAAGCCTGTAAAATTCCAGAAGTTTTGACAGAAGCACTTTGCAAAATACTAGTCCTGGAAATATTTTATTCATTAGAAAGACATTTTATCACTACTATTTTTCTCCTGAAAGGAGAAAAGCTTATCTTAGTCATAAAATAAATAGTACTGCATGATCCTTTGAAATATTCTTTTCCTAGGTAAGGGCTCTGTGTCTTAGTTAATCTCAATTACACAGGTGGCATCCCGATATTGTCCTCTTTCAGCTATCTTCACAGGAATTATGTAACAGCTTTCCAAATTTCATATCCGGATTCTACTGAATATTTATGAAGCTTGAAGATCAATTATTGTACATTTTAGGATGATCTGTGACTAATTTATTAAAGCTTGTCAAACTCAACTTAAAATTTCATGATACTGGAAGTGTAGGTAGTGAGTGTAGAAGCCAGAGCTTTCAGGTGCAGGGATGCAAAGGGAAGTGCGCTTTGTGTGTGTGCCAAGAGGGGCTCTAATTGAGGAGTGGAATTAACAGGAGTGGCACCATGGGTTATGATACCTGTTCCCAGGGACTTGGTAGATTCCCACTTAGCAAGAAAGTCAAGGTGTTTTAACAGGTGTCTTGAGAAACTCTGTGTCATGAAGCTACTGCTGGTTAGAATTTTTTTTTTAATCTAAAAGTCATTAACACTGTAGACTTCAGCTGCCAGTGTGATGGCTTGGCGATCCCACTTGATGTCTTCGTTCTCTGATTTAAAGTGACTCAGGTAATTTTAGTGTTGCCTTTCATGCTGTTCTGTGATTCTGTTTCATGTATTTTGTAAGAAAGCAGATGTTTATTCTTTTGGAATTTTTTTTTTTTTACAGGATTAGTCAGTTATTTAGCATTCTCTTAATTTGTTGGCAGGATGTTTTCAGGGTGACTTTATTTTATTTTACTAAGGAAAAAGAGCACATTTTTATTTTTTCCTTTCTCAGTCCTTCAGTTCATGGCTTTGGTAGTGATCAATGTTGTGCCAGGGTTTTCAGAGGAAAAGGTGAATGTTTAATGAGGTTTTACCACTGACTTAGAAGAATTTGTCTTTGCTGGCACTGGGCCGAATGGTAAATGTTTATATTTAACTGTGGTTTGAAACATTGGATGAACAATAAGAGAGCTGTGAATATCATATTTACTTGTATCAAGTTTAAATAAATAACTGTTAGTGCTACCAAGAAAATTTTGCACAATGGTTACAAGGGAAAACAGGCATTTTCTCCTTTGGAAAGCAGCTCTTGCCCGACTTCAGACCGGTGTTTTCTGAATCACGTGGCCAGATGCTTTGACTCAGCTAAGAAAGCTGAATCAGAGCTATTGCGCAGCTTCTGAGTCAGCTTTTCGAGGTTTAATAAAATTGGTTGGTTAAGTTTGCTTTATATATTTTTTAAAAGCAGTCCCAAGCTGTAAAAGAAGACATAGAAATTTTACGAGGCTTTGAGATTGGCCACATCATGGAGAGATGTTGAAAGAAAGGCTTCTCTCTGAGGAGATGGAGAAAGAGTATCAGGTCTATTGATAAACACCTGTTCCTTGTTTTAAATTGGGTTTATATTTTGCTTTGGATTATTTTATGGGTTATTTTCTTGTAATAGAGAAACTCTGCCACTGGGTAATGTTCAGGCATAACTACAATTTACAGTTCCCATTAAACATGATACACTGACACACGTTCTCACCCCCTGATTTCTGAGGTACAAGCCTGAGCAGAGAAATAGAAATAATTGGAGGCATGATTACATGCTTGGGTGATGCCTGCTCAGGTTTTAGTTTGTAAAATGTTGAATGAAAAATGGGTGGCACTGGTTGGGCACTGGAGCAGGCTCCCCTGGGAATGGTCACGGCCCCAAACCTGCCAGAGCCCAAGGAGTGTTTGGACAATGCTCTCAGACACAGGGGGGATTGTTGGGGTGTCCTGAACAGGGCCAGGAGTTGGGCTTTGATGGTCCTTGTGGGTTTTTTCCAGCTCATAATATGCTGTGGTTCTGTGATTCTATGATCCTATGAAAACACTGAGCTGTGTTTCTGACCACTGTTAGCCTACCAATAAGGACTGGAAACAGTACAAAACCCCAAAGCGAAGTTGTAGCCTTAGGAAGATGGCATATTCTTTTCACTTTCTTTTTCTGGTGTGCCAAATATGCCTTCTAAACTATTGCTTCAGTTGCTGTCAAAACAGATGGTTTGAACAAATATTTCAAGATAAGTGTGATGAGAGGATAACCGGGCATTTCCAGCAGAGACTGTCAGATCCAGAAGGGGCAGATCCAGGTTGTGGCTGAAGCTAGTTGTACCAAAGGGAAAGTTGGTCTGGCTGAGGCCAGTTGGGTCAGGTTTCCATAAAGGTGGAGGGGCCAAATGCTTAGTATTTGTTGGAGTTTTGTTAAAATTATACCAGCCAGAGCAGCTTGAAGATGATGAATCTGCACATTTTCTGCGCAGTAGCTGAAGTAGGAACGTGCTTAAATCCTGCCTCTATCCAGGGCTAAGCACCTTTCTCCAGGGAGCATTTTGGATTCACACTCTCTTGAAATTAGGATCACAAGGCCTTTCTTTCAAAAAGGGAGCAAAGGTCAATCTTTGCTTTCAAAACCCAGGAGGTGGCGGTGGTTCTGGTTCCCTTTTCGTCATTAGCAGAGCTGTTATCCGCTAGACTGCTCACCACATGTGTGGGAGACTTCAACCCAGCTATCCTCCTTCCTGAGGGGATTAATGCCCATCATTCTTTCCGTCAGAGTGAATTTTGTAATCACCAGACTGTTGACTAGTATGAGGTGGTGTTGCTGTCAGAATGATATACTGAACACAGCAGTGAAACCTAACACAAAAGATATTCAGTGACTGAGACTAAGGTGTTTAAGGGAGTAATTCATAAAAGCAAACCAGTAATTTTAGAAGTGCAAGGAAAGAACAATCAAGATAATTTTTGCATTGCAGGTCAGATTCTGTTCAAAGATGTACGAGTGCCTCCCTGGTGATTTCTGCACTTTATTTTCAAGCAGGGCTGGAATTTGAGCTTGAAAAGGACAAGGAACAGGAAAAAAAACCCAATAAAATGTGGAATAAAATAATCTGCTTCATAAAATGTTTTGGTGAGTTACAAAAGGTAAACATACAAGTTAATGTTAAGCACTGGGAAAAAGAGGAATTGGACACAAAATACATTCTCTATAAAGTATGTGTATATCCATATGTACGTATACATACATGTAAATTTGCAGTTGAGATACTAGAGCGGCTATATGTGTGCCCAAAACATTGAGCCCGAAGTGTTGTTTCTCTTAGTAGTAGTTACAAGACTAGGTAACAATGTATCTATTCTTTTATTTCAAGTTAGTTACAAAATAACTTTTTCATAGAATGTTTTGGTAGACATGCCATAAACAAACATTCTGAGTCACTTGTTGGGGTTTTGTTTTTGCAAAACAGTGCAGAATGCTTGAAAACCATGATTTCTTTTTGGTCCTCTGCCTTTTGCTTTTGTTTTAATAAAAATCTAAATTTTGATTATACATAGAGAGAATTGAACTAATAAAAGAGGCAAGGCAGATAAGTTGGATTTTATAACTTAGATTAATAAAGATTGCCTTGTAGGAGATCAGAGTAAAACACAGCCATGCTAATAATAAGTATGCACTTGTGATTTTGTGATTCATGGTAAATATTTTCACTTCAGTTTCATTCCAGTGTCACTTTGGCAGTTATGAGTTGGTGGGGGTTTTTTTCATTTTTGAGAACTCCTTGTGGTTTTTGGGGGGTGTGTGTGTATATAAAGTTAGGATGGTGTTGAACAATAACATAACCTAAAATAAAATTGTGCACATGTATATTAAAATACAAGACACGAGATTTTTTTTTTTTTAAACATCTTTGAAATTTAATTTTGGAAGTACCCAAATTGCACTTGACCTGCAGCCACTTTGTCTGGATTGGAATAGGAGGATATTTACTGTCAGATTTTCTGGTGGAGCTTTTCTTTCCTGTTGTTACATGAAAGACTTGCACAAGCAGAAATGACTGACTGTAACTGTAGTTCATGTCATCAAACAAATGGAAGGAAATAGCTCAAGAGCTGTTGTTTTCAAATGTTTAAAGAAGTCTGTCCTGGTTTTGCAAGCCCTAGAAGGGATTTTGAACCTTACTCATCATCTCAAATGTTGGCGTAGACTTATGATGATAATACAGGTAACAGACTTCCCAGTGACTGGATTATTCTTATTGAATCTTGATTTGTAATTGCCTCCTCACAGAGTCTGTTCCTCATGTCTTTCTAGGACTGGCCTACGTAATTTGGCACAGAGAGTTTCAACTCTAAGACAGCCATTTTGCAACCTACATTTTCTTCTCTTTCTGCTAATATCAGTGAAATTGCTGTTCTGCATCTTCTTTTGAGATGGATGCTATGAGAATATGTTGCTTCTTTGCAGAGGCCTCTAAAAGTTAAGTTGTCTTTAAATAAACCGTTGTTCTCTGCTGGCTTCTGTGCAGGTGGGGTCTTTTAAGCAGCTGCAGTACTGTCATGGCTTGGGGAAAAATAAGTAACAGGCAGCCCTAGCACAGGGCACCTTCTGGGAGGTGTGGGTAGGATACAGCACCGTGTGTTGTGGTTGAGAAATCTGTTACAAGAATTAACAACAAAATGTAATTTTCTTTTTGACAAAGCTGTAGAAATAGGAAAATATTACCTTAGCTATGTGTCTGTAGTTAAAGGAATGGTTACTGCTAATCCAGTTGTCAGCAGGGCCCAGACTTAGCTACGCTCCATTATCCTTTTTGTTGAGAAAGGAGGAAGGAGTAATTGGAAATTCCGTGATCTCTGGTGTCAAGTCAAAGATCTTCCCAAGCAAGTGTCTCATCGAGAGCAATGTCGATATGAGATATAGTTGTCTGTTGTTATCAGAGAATTTAAAGCTTAAGAGTGATATTTGCCTTAGAAAAAGAAATACTTCAAAAAGAGAAAACATAACTATTGAGACTTTATGCACATAAATATAGTACTGGAGGATATATAAAAGAAAAACCTCACTTTCATGTGGTCATATTTTGTGAAGATTTACTTTGAAGGTTTCAGATCAATTTTTGACTTTTTATTTTTCTTGCCATTTGATGAGTATTTTTCTGTGTTTCTGGTTTTTCACAGCTCTTCTTTGAGCACCACCTCTAATATCAGTGGGAAAGTGCATGGTTTTGTTGCAGGGCAATGGGGCCAACCTCCTTTTTTATATTTGTGCTCACACCATAATAGCGACATTTTATTAACTCATGAACAGGATTTGAATTTTTAAAGTGATAGGAATATCATCTATGCTTTTATTTGTTTTACTTACATGTAAAATCACTGCATAGAGTAGGTGTGCATGCTGTGTTCTAGCTGACATTCCTAAACTTTCTTAGACAAAAAAGTCTGAAATAAATCTGTATAATAATATTAAGGATCCTGAGTTTGTGAAAATAAGTCTGCTTGATCTGCTTTAGTTTTGAAATAAAGTATTCATTAACTGCACACATGGAGGACATCAGGTCTGGCTTGAATGAAATTAGGAAAGAGGAGGTGGAGATGTCAGTGCAGTTGCTTAAAGATCTAAAAAAACATCATGCATAAATAATGTGTGCCTGCCACAAGAATGCAGTTCCTTACAGTAAAAAAGAGGGGACTCAGAGAGTGAGAACACAGATCTGTTGAAGGGCATTGCAAAGCAGGGGGCTTGTGGCAGGTGGAGAAATAAATAGATTGTATTCAAGCAATGAAGATGGGTCATGGACAAACACACTTCTCTAGTGGAAGTATTGAAAGTCTGGAATAATCACCCGTGGGGCAATGGCTTGTCCATTGCCCCAGGTCTTTAAGAACAGGTTTGATTACTTGTAGTGTTCCCACCAGGTAGCTTACTTACCATGCCCTGGGGCTGAGGGGTGGACGGCCTGACCTTTGGAGGTTCCTTCCATCTCTCCTGTGGTTAACAGATCTATAACTACACACTGGACACATTTTAATAGGATCATGCTGAAACCAATTCTCCGTCTCTACAGACCTGTTCGTCAGTTCCATTTCAAGTGGAATTTGTTGTATCTGTAAGAAAGGCTGTGGTAGTTGTCAAGGAAAGGTTGTGTTTTTCAACAGGTTTGGGTTTTTTGGCAGTATTTCTTTCATGTCATCCTTCAGGACAATTCTGCAGTGAGTCCCTGTCACCCTTCTGTTTTATATATTCTTCTCTGCTGTAATGTTGCATCTAGGCCAGCTACAGAATTGTTATTCTGCTTGGAAAAATGATGGGGATTGATGGAGTGCCTTGTGGGGGAAAGCATGTCCTGAGTGTGGATCAGAATGAGCAATTGTTCCAGCTCGCTGCATTCAAACTGTTGATTTCAGTAACTACAGCTTGACATTTGGTTCATATGTAGGTAGCTGTGTTCAACAGTGAGGTTTTTAATTCCATTTAATGTCATTTTATCTGTGAATATGTAACCCCTTAGGAAAAATTAATTTCTTAGTGGGACTAGCAGTAAAAGGAGGGATACTGTGGAACCTGGAGGTTGTGTATCTAATGGAATGATAAATGTGGGAAGAAGTCCTCTGTTTTTATAATGCTCCATTGCCAGTCTGCCTGTCCATGAGCAGCAGTGAGGAAACTGGAGAACTGATTTCTTCACAAGGCATTATTAGTCATAGCTAATAAATTATTTTAATAGCTAAGGAATATGCTAACACTCATATAGCTTTGCTTCACATCTGTGTATGATTTGCAGAGAAGGGAACTGCTACTGGGAATATTTTAAAATGCAAATTATTATATTCTCCAGGTAAATGATAACAAAAAGATCCTTCTTTTTATTTTGTTAAAGAGTACCTAGTGGTTGTTTGACTAATGCTTACGTATTAGGCACCTTATTAATAGTTACATAAGTAGTAGTTAGAAAAAGATACGATTTTATTCAGTATAATAAGCAGCTGTAAATTAATGCAGTTTATAAATACGTGTCAAGCTTACAGTGGGTCAGAAGTGCTGTTTGCTTGGGTGGGCTTTTGTAGACATTTAAGCCACTGATATATTTGGGTCAGTGTAAGTGTATTTCTTAAAATGAAAATATTAGCGTTTTTAAATTACGTTTCATGCCACTAAAAAGACATTTCTTGTCTTATTAATATCACTAATGTCATGAGTGTTAAAGCTTTGTCAGCATTCTAACACAGGTAGTCTTTGAAATTTCAGTTGCGTCTTCAGCTAGTCATGAGATTCTGTAGTCAGTTTCTTAGCGTGGCCCAGCATATTTCTTAGCAAACAAACTGAAACACAGGATTTACTTGAAAAGCAGTATAATGCTGTTTTGTATATATTTTCCCCACATGTGTGACTTAAATATGTATAACAAAATAGCAGTTTTCAGGGAGACATGGGCCAAATGCTTATTATTCAGAAGGCATGTTAAGAAGAGAAACCCAACTAATTTAATCTTTTGAATTGGTTGTAACTCTCTAGAGCGTGAGCTCTTGTTTGTTTTTTTTCTTTTGAGTGGGGTTGACATTTCTGTCATTGCTGTAGCATTTCTGTCCTGCTCGGGTGAGGCGATGCACTCCGGCTCTAGGTGGCAGTCACTGGTAGGCAAAAGAGTCGTTCTGGGATGGATGCTGGGCTTGGTCCCTGCACTGATTGGCTTCTGCAGCTGAAGTTTTTATGGTGTTGGACAGCAATAAAAGTGTCACCTCCGCTTCTTTCCCTTCTGAACTTTCCCAACAGAGATACTATGAAGAAATGAAAAAAAAAAAAAGGGGGGAGAAAGGATAGAAAATGTTACAGTGAAATATTCACAAAAGAGAGCTTTTTGTAATGCTGACAATACAGAAGAGTTTTCTTTTATATCAGCATGACTCCTGTCCTAGATTAACAGACATAAATTTGTTTATAATGGAAGAAATACCGGGTTTTCACTAAACTCAGAGATTAAAATAGATTGACCAAAGTGCAGTCAGGGATAATAGGAGTGGAGAAATGTGTGACTGTAATTTCATTTAATTGAGTGAGGATTTCCCCACAGTCTTATGGGCAGGTGTTGAAGGAGAAATAGTTCTCTTTTTTGTTTAAGATCTTGTGTCTTCCACCCTACGCCCTGCATCCCCATCCTCCCTTTGCAGTGTCCATCCATTCTCAATTTCCAAACTTTTCCCGATCATTATACAGGTAATTCCCTTCCTCCTTATTTGTTAGCAGTCTGTCTTTTGATTCTCCACTCTGTCTCTTCTTTTTAAAGTAGGATGGGCTTTAAGGTTTTCCTTTCTCTCTCTTGGTATAGGTGCTGTTTGCCTCCCTAACTCCTCACTGCTAAACAGTTTGATGGAAAGTTGCTGTTGGGAAAGGCAGCAGCTCCCAAGCAAATGAGCAACAGTTTCTTACCCCTTGCTGTGTAGGGCTAATTGCACTTCATGAGATGAATGCTGCTTGGTAAGAAAGCTGCTGTTATCATAAAATCACAGTTCAAATTCAAGATTAATCTATACATTTTATTGATCTCTGGTTTCAAATACAGTGCCAAATTAGTCTTGTTTACCCATGTGCAAATCCCAGGGAACTCTTTGGAAAGAGCTGAAGTAATTCTGGATGTACAGAGGTATGCTTAAGATCATGTTTTGGCTTTCAGTTTTAAAGATAAAGAAATTATTTACTGTTACTTTGCATATTGTATTAACTATCAGGTTTAGTAAAAGAATTCTGATCCTCTAAGGGCTCTGCATATATTCTGCAGGATATTTGTACTCTAAAGAAGAGTAACCAAAAACCAAAATATCTTGATTTTTGCTTAGTACAAACCTAACAACAAGCTTTTAATTTTTTAACATACTAGTTTTAACTGTGGAAAACTACAGATTTTTTAAAAGAAAGATGCTTTAGCTGCAGAAAAATAATAATTAAAAAAAACCATCCAAAAAATCCACCCAAAGATTTAATTAGGTCATATTTTCACATGTTTATAATGAAAAAAACCATTAACATTTTTGGAGCCAAGTTTTACAGTTCAGTCGAGTGCATTTCCAGACCATCATTTGTGAGGGAAAGCTTTCTGAGAGTTAGGAGTAATTTAGTACAGATTTCCGTGTGAAGTTCATGCGCAAGAAATACAAGATAGAGACAATTCCGGTGTTATGTCAAGATTATGTATTAGGGTGGCAAGTATCACAGTCCCTAATGGATGGCAGAGGACAGAGATAATGAAGAGTGATGCTTTGTGTTCCCAAGCCTGCCTTGGGCCTGGTCTGTAACTGTAGGCAAATCACTCCTCCCTCCTCAATTCCTCTGCCCGTGGAAATGACCATAATGATGTGGAGTATTTTGTGTTTCGTTTTGAGATCTTAAGGAAATACAGGGAAATGAAGTGGTAGGAACATGAGAGGAAATACAAGGTAGTAAAATAAGCATCTGTATTGCAGACAGCTTTGCTCTGGCAACTGATTATAAAATTATTGATTCTACTGTTCCTTGCTGTTGAGGGTGTCACTGTGTACTTGTTCACAGGATTGTAGGGAAAAAAATTTGCTATTTCTTGCACTTGCCTATCTCTCAGCTTCTCATTCAGAATTTAGAATAAGGTTATTCTGCTTTTATTCTTGCCCATTACCACCCCCATGAGGGACAGTTAAAGCTATAGTTGGTGGAGGATAAGGACAGCAAAGGTCTGTCTGTCTTTATTTTCTCTATCTCCTCCCTTTCTATCTCTCTGTCTCTCTTTGGCCGTTGAAAATGTAGGTCATATTGCATCACCATAAAATGGAACAGTCAGAAAGGTGTTTGAAAAATGCTGACATCCTTAGCCTGGGGTGCATGCCAGTGTCCTTTGTTTACATTGGGAATAGTGTTGTACCTGTGTAGGAACCAGCATCTCTGTTAAGGTTAGTGGTATGGTACCTGAATTATGAGCCAGATTTTAGGATGACTTTCATCTGCCTGCAGTAATTTAAAATTAGACAGATAAAATGCAGCCACTCAAAATAATGATATACGCAAGGAGCTAATTTGAAATCCTTAATCTGCAATAACTGTGACGGTGTCATTTGAATAATGTTACCTTTAACAGAGAAGCTCGGTAATAAATTTTGCAAATCATATTAATCATGTACTCTCAATTGCCTTGATTAGCTGTGCCTTTCTGTCTTGAAAAGTATGTTTATATTATATGTTTGTATATTCTTCTTAGTTTTTTACTTCGTTACTATTTTACTTCATGCACCCTTTTAAATGATCCAGTCAGGATTTTTTTTTATTGTAAACGTGGAAAATCCTGGTGTCCAGTGTCTTACTACGAGCTACCAGGCTTTCATTGTTTGTGTTTCTGATGTAATACAAGTTGTAATTGGTATGAAATATTCCTGTGGCTTAAAATGCAGAACATATCTTTTTCTTCTCTACAGACATATATAAATACCATTTTTAAAGAAATGTATAAATATGATTTCAACTGTCCCTATTTATCTTAGTTTGCTGCAGTAAGATAGTGTTTTATGGATTGAACTTTCAAATAAATTGTGGCAGAAATCATACTGCAGGATGTAGGTGTTTTGAAATATAAGATAAAATACGTGCTTATATAAAGTCTTGCATTATTTCTGAAATGAGGTATGTTTTTTACCTTTCTGTTTAATGCTTTGTGTGGTTTTACTTAAATTGTTGAAGTACAATATACAAAGGGTTCTTATGACTTTGTTAATCTTACTGCTGAAGAAGTCTTCTAAGTTAAAAGAGAAATTGTTGGAAGATAAAATTAAAATCAATGATGACATGATTTGTTGAGGAAGATAATGAAAGCTGGTCTTTTCCTGTTGTCATTAGACAAAGGAAAGTTATAGTAGTCTAAGTTAAGACCCATCGAGTGCACTTTGCTGTGCATAATTATTTTGCAATTTTTATCAATTTGTTTACAATTATCCAAAACGTGTTATTGTTTCTCCATTGATTAAGGTATTAGTTATGTAGTAATAACTAACTATTAGTTATTGCTAGTTATGCTAGTTATTAAATGCTAGTTATTAAAGTCTGAAATGCTAGTTATTAAAGTTTGATCCTTCTCATTATTAAGATACTCATGCATGTTTGAAATAGTTTCAGAATAATTTGTATCATTGTTATATTTACACCAAATATTCTGTTGCATTTGTGTTTGCACAAATAATAATAAATATTTAGGTAATTCTGAGAAACACTTGCTATTGGTATACAGAGGAAATACATGAAATCTTGAGAAGCTGTAATTTTGTAGTTGGTGTTTACAGAAGTTTGGTATTTATTCTCTGTTTGAAGCATGGAGCTGGTAGTTATTTTTCAGTCTGTGAAGATGTGAAGAATTGTGTCTCCTGGACAGAGACTAGCAGGGCCAATTATGCAATTGGTGGTTCTGGTACCATCTTTGACCCCCTGAGAGATTCTGTAGTTGGTGGGTTCAGAGTCAGTCACCAGCACAGGCAGGATTAGCTGGGAACTGCTGGGATTTATCCTTGAGCTGCCAGCTGGCCACAACAGCAGCCCCTGAACTGCTGCTGCCTGGCTCCTGCTCCCTCCACACCCCTCCTGCTCCTGCCTCTCCAAGGGGCAGAACGAAAGCTCGTGAGGTTATCCCCAGACTTACAAAATGCCTGAATGAAGCCCAGTACTGGGTGTGATTATAGCCTACATGCCCACGTCTTTGTTTGTATAAATATAACATTTGTATTTTATCTAAAATTTGAATATTTAGTGCATAACATGGGGGATAGAGTGTTCCAAAATTGAGGCCCGTTCTTTGGTACGTATTTCTGGCACCTGAAAAGAAACAAAGTTAAAGGACCTTGGATAGCTGAGGCATTAGTTTTGATGCTTTCGAAAGTTAGGGATGCACTATCACATACATTTCCATTTTCTTTATTTTAATGAGTTGATTTGCAATTACAATTTTCATGTAAATATGTTTCCCCTTAAATGGATAATATGCATTTGTAATTGTAACTCTGCCTATATTATATGTAACCTGTGTAGATGCAGTTTTGACTGGGGTATAGGTTTTGCTCTGCCAGGCTGTGGTTTCCTGTCTTGCATATCAGTAACTCCTCAAAGTATTCAATAGCAATTTCATCCAAGTTTCTTTGATAGCCAGGCAATGAGAGTGACATAATGCTTCACTGGTTTGGAAATGCAGGCCTTTTTCCATTTTCCTGGATTTCTGCTTTGGCTATTTTTGTCATTTTTCCACCTTTCAGCTAGCTCTCCCTTTTCCAGGGTACCAAAGAGAACAAGCTCCTGGCTTGTTCTCAATCATCCCATGACTTCCTTGCATTACTCTCTGCTGACAGTTGTGGTTGTAATTGACCTGCTATAAATTCTCAACAAGAATCATTCCTGTTCTCTGCCACCCATTATCCAGAGAAAACGTTCTCTTTAAAGGGTCATTAAGCTGTCAGTTTATTCTTTTGAAACTTATTCTTTTAACTTCTTTCAAACTCAACTGCAGGTGTAATCCCTGCAGCAAAATTCACAGGTGGTGACATAGTATGCTCTGATCTTTCATATACAGGAATAAAATTTTTGCTGATCCTTCCTTCACCCTTGTCTTGTCCGTTTCTTTACTACCATATTTCTAGATTTGGCATCTTTGGAGATGTCTTCTGCTGTATAGTTTTTGTTATAATTTGTTCATGAAGCAACAGAATTTGCCTTTTGTGCAGAAAATAACATTTACATCAGGATAAAAGAAAGAGCCTTTTGCATGCAGAGCTCTCATATTCCCTAAAGAAATTGGGGTAGAGATGGAGGAGTGAGTTCCTTCCACAGCAGGTAGGTCACGTGCTGGAAGGGCTTGGGACTTTGAGGCTAAACATTGAATGATCTTCTGGGAAGGGGATGGTCTGTATCAATTCGGAGTCTCCTGTCCTAAACTAACAAAGGACAAAAAGGATTTTTGATAAACACTGCACTGGCTTTTCCTAGATAGCAGCAGCAGCAGGAGTTGAAGAGAAAGTTTTATACTGTAGTATTCAGTGAGATTTGTATGTACAACAAGGAAATACAGAGTTTTCTGAGACTTCTACTAGTACAGAAATTTGCTAAGGATCACTTCTATTAAGCATAAAACAAAACTGTGCCTGCAGAGGAGAGAAAAAAATAATACTGGACTTGCTTTCAAGTGTTGTCCATTGAAAACAAGAAAAAATTGGATTTTATGCAGTAACTAGAATATAATTGAGGATGTTCTTCTTAGGATCAGTTATGTCACTGAGCAGAGTCAATCTTAGAAATAGTAAATATATCTCTGGAGGATCTCAGTCAAGGTAATGTTGGCTGCTAAGCTGCAGTTTAAAGGAAAAGATGAAAAAGGAGTTTATCTTTAGTGCATAAAAAGACTTTAAAGACATAAACTTAGTTGGCAGACGTCTTCCCAGAGGAGCAGCCAGAAGCCAGGAGAAGCTTCACTCTGTACCTTCCACTGGAGCAGAGCCCTACAGCCTGGGGAACAGCTTGGATGCCCTCTTGGACTGCATTCCTCTTGTCTGGACTTTAGTCCTTTGAGGGGAAAAAAGTAGTTTTCTCTGAAGTGTCATCCAGTCCCAGTGCTAGGTTGGCTTATTTATGTGTATCATCATAGCTTTTTAGTGATGAAAAAAAAAATCACCAGTTTAATTTCAAAGCACTTGTAAAAAATCAATTAATTGATCTTAAATATTACCTGTGCATGAGAATAGTTGAACTTTTTTCTAAGTTTTAACAGGGCTTTGGTTTAGCTTTAACCAGTTAGGCATTGATTTATGCTAAACCAAAGCAAACTGGGCTTAAGTTTAGTTTATATAAACAAGTTTCTAAGCATTGAATGAAAGGATCTTAAAAACCTGAGCTTGAGATGATAAAGGTCCTGTTTGTGGGCAGACCTCAATCTATACATGTCTCTAAATTCTTCATCAGTGGTACAGTGATAGTCCCTGATGTTGATTACGTGCAGGATCGTTTTTAGCT
Source organism: Orthonyx spaldingii (assembly GCA_013397795.1). NCBI lineage: Eukaryota > Metazoa > Chordata > Aves > Passeriformes > Orthonychidae > Orthonyx > Orthonyx spaldingii. Next base: position 5,173,153 of record VZTJ01011336.1, read on the forward strand.
CTCCACGTTCTGTGGTGTGGTGGTAAAGCTGTCATTGGCTGCATCCCGAGAGCCCCTGTTCTTGGAGTCGTGCTGTGTTTTAGAAAAACTCTGTGCAGAAAATCCAGCACTGTCGTGTTTCCAGCCTGTGATACAGACACAACCATCTGCTTGGGAATCTGGTCAGTAAGAGTCGATGCAAGTGCAGTAACTGGGCTGAAGATTGAGGTTTCATCCAATGCATACCTTTCTGGTAATGTCAGGCTGCCATTTAAAGAGCTGCTCTGTACGGAACACACCATAACAGCTCCCTGCTTACCTTACAATTTGAAATCCATTGCAGAAACTGTGTTTGTAAAATTGATAAAATGCTTGGTATTAGTTTTTAAATAGATACATGTATCATTAGGAAACAGAGTTAAGCTTTCAAGTGTCTTAGTGCTGTATTCTTTTTCTTTTCTTTCAGAATTAATCAGGTACAAGTTAGGAAAAGCTTCCAAAATCTGAACAGATGAAGATCAATTGATAAATCAACCCAGCGATTCACCATACTTTGAAGGTACTGTGACATGCTCAACCAAATATTTTCCTTAAGCATAAGATTCCCATGCTTTAGATGTGAGAAGCAGAGAGAACAGGATATTAGCAGTGTTGCAAAACAAGTCTGAAGTGTTACCAGATGCAGTGGGGAGACTTTTTTTAAATGCAGATGTTTAATGTACGTTTCAGTGGGAAATAAAGCAACTTTACAGTCAACCTAAAAAGAGTTCAACTTGGCATGCAACTGCCAAACTTAAAAAGATAAAACTAAGCTGGATTATATATTTCAATCAATTAGGTGAAGTGATTTGGAAAAGTAAATTGTGGCAGACAGGGAATGTAGTAGAATCAATATTTTAAATTTATTTATTTTTTTATATTTTAGAAGAAGCAATCTTCGTTTTCTGAATAATTATTTTTTCTATTTCCATGTTTCCAGGATAGGTTAAAGCATTTGAAGGCTCTTAGGCTCTGGCATATGCCGTAGCCTACCAGCTGCATCAGTCCTATTATCTTACAAGTTCAGAAAGTAGAATTGTAATTTGAGATAAGATTGTACAGTTGCCTAATACAGTGGGTTTATTCTGCATGACTAGTGTTCATTGAAGAATGTTAGAAAAAATAGAAAATTATGATAATAAATCGAAATTTTGTCTGAAGGGCTGCTAGTGCAGATTGTTTTATCAGGTACTGCTAATTCATTGAAGGATTATCTGTTTCTTTCTCTGTTTCCCTTACATTTATTTCTACTCTTTATCATCACGTGCATTTCACTATTTTGTGTACTTTTGCTTAACTCCATGAAAAAAAAGACTTCACTCTTATGCACAGACATGAAGAATCCAGACTATTACAGCTTGGCCAGTATTTGCTGGGCAAATCACCTTTTAATATATGTTAAAATAGATTGCAGCAGAAAGGGCCATTACAGTTAGCATGGATCTGGCCTGCGGAGTTTATTTAAGTGGCAGAGTTAACCTGGGCTCAAGAACTGTGAGGAATGTTTGTTACAGTCTGAATCTTGCAGTATGTAACATTGGAAGCTGTAATACCAGAAACTTTTATAGCAAAATGCTTCCCTGGATTTTCCAGCATCCTGAGAGGTGGCTGTCTTAGTGAACTCAGAGTGTCTGGGATTGCAAAAACTGGCTTTGTTCTTTCTACTTTCTTGGTCCTCATTGCTGAATAGGGCCACAGCATCTATCAGGCTTTCATATAATCCTAGGAAAGTCTAGATTGGAACAATCCTCTGGACATCATCTGGTCCAACCTTCTGTTTAAGGCAGGTTATCCAAGACCTGGTCAAGCTAAGGGTTAAATATTTTCGGCAAGAGAAAGTTCACCATTTCTCTGGGCAGCCTAAATTCTCCAATATTTGGTTGTCCTCACAGTAAATATTTTGTTGTTGGACCTAGACAGAACTTCTGAAGCAACTGTTGCCTCTTGCCCTGTCACCATGTTCCTTGTGAAGGGAGTTACCTCCATCTTCTCTATAATTATCTTTTACTTCTTGGAAGATTGTTATTACATCTCACCTGAATCTTCTTTAGGCTGAAAGAACCCAATTCCTTCTCATTTTTTCACAAAGTTTTCCTACCTTCTAATCTCTGTTGGCTCTCTGCTGGATCATGTCCAGATTTTAATGTATTTCTTGAAATGGCTCAGTCTTCCAGCCTGTCACAATCTCTCTACATGGGGACACTTTGGGTGGATCTGTTTGTTTTCCAAGTTTTTGTGTCACCTGCAAACTTGACGATGTATTTATTCCAGTCATCCATATAATTCTAAAAGATATCCCATAGGATTGAGCCCAATATTGATCCCCAAGTAACTGTGACCGATTGCCATTTGATTTTGAGCCGTTCCCACCCTTTGAGCACAGCAGTTTAGCCAGGTTGCCAGCAATCCCCATCTGTGACCTTTCAAACTAACTCTCTTAGCACCCTCACGTGCATCCTGTCAAGTCCCACGGATCTGCCCATGTCCAATTTGTGTGATATTTTGTTGTTGACTTGCTAAGCATGTGGTCAGAGCAGGTAGCATCAACAGGCAGCAGTCAAACATGAGAAGAAAGTTTAAGTTTGAGTTTAAATATCCTTGTGCCAGGGTTCTTATGATCCTTGGTTTGTTGTTAAAAGCACATTAGACACCTGAGAATATGGGACCTCAGCAGCTTCCCATCATAGGTAGTGTGGCTGTGGCCTCAAGGAACTTGAGTCCTGTGAGCTGTGCTTGGACTCAGAGTCTTAAACTGGCAAGAAACCAGGAAGGTTATGAAACCTTGCATGGTAGCTAGGTTCCAGCACAAGATCGGTAGTCCCAAATTGTCCCCATCAAGTGCTTTGGTTTCAATAAATGGAAATCCAGCACTAATGTTTTGTTACAATTGGCCTGAATAGCTGTGTACTTGAATAATTCTAAGTTGTAATATCGTATTCTCTGTGTATAATTGAGAATCTAAAAGGTCACACCTGTTTATGATTCGTCTGATTAAAATGATTCATCTGCACGGTTAGGTTGCTGAAATTGTTTTAACATTTCCAAATTCAAAGGGTGATTTCAATACTTCATGTAAAATTAGTAAACATTAGTTTGATTTCCAGATCATTAACTGGATGTATTTTGTGTAGTTTTGCTTATTTACCTTTAACATCAGGAAACTTTGTATCAGTACAGTGTTTCCTCTGTCAATTTATATTCAAGAATTGACAGTATGTGCTGACATTAAGCAGGGCAAAGGTCTGTGCTCCTCTATTCATTATTTTGCTTTAGATCACTGTCATGAATTCTTGCAGACATATTTGAAAGTTAACTACAGAAGGAAGTGGTTGTATTCTTTTGCTAGGTCCTTAATGCATGGCAATGACATTGTCTTATAATTTGGGTGTACAAGTGTTGTCGTGGTGTTTGGATAAACATATAGGGGCATCTATTGCATTCTCATCCTGATGCAGAATTCTTTCTAGATTTACTTATTAGCCTCCATTCCACAATTGTTCCTTCTCAGAAAAGGATACCTTAAGTTAGTCTTCTAATCTTAACAATATTGTTCTTTCCCCTGCTACAGGTGGTTTATAGTAGGTATGCACAATAATTTATATTTCATTTATATTAAAGTAGCTGTATTCCAGTGCTTCTGAGCATCTCCAGTTTCATCTTTGAAGTGTAACTCATAAATAAAATTATACACATCAACCTGTTCCCAGGATCTGTGGGAAAAAGCATAATAGACTGGCATGATTTCTTATATAATTTGTTATTGTGTGCTGCTTATGATTAGTATTATTTTGCAGGATTTCAGTCCTCTATATAGTTATAAAGGGAGAAGTTGCTTGATTTCCTGGACATCAGAGTGAACTACAGGTTACCATAATGTGTTTTTCATAGTGCATTAATATTTTTCCATAATGGGGCTTAAATTAAATGGTCTGTTTGTTATGGCTGGGTAGTTCTGTCTTCATCTGGATGTTCTGATTTATGTGAACTTTTTATTTCTTGCTTCCATACTTGCCCAATTATAGTCTTACACTTCTCATACTGGAGATACATTTTAAAATGCACAGAATGTGCTCCCCATTCCAGCACTGTCAGCAGGAGCTGATGGGAGGGTCAGGACTTCAGCATATCAGCTGCTTGAGTTGTCACTTCATCCTGAATCCCGTCTACCAACAAGTCTTCAGTAATAACATTTATTCTTAGTTTTCAAGCCCTTCTTGGTAATTTAATACCTTTTGGCTAGAATTAACTTATTTGATTACGTTTAGTGCCATAATGCCCCTCAGAGCTTCTCCTTGACAGACTTTTTGTGAGTTCACGATTTTCCTTTCTTCTGAGTACTGATAAAGTGACACTCCCATGGATTCTCCCTGTCTCTCCCTTTGCACTTCAACTCTCACATCCTTTCACTTCCATTGTGGAAAATCATCGGTGAATCGTGTCATTGTACTTCTGCTCTTAAAAGAGTTCGGCTGCAGATTCATCCTTCCTTTTTCATTCCAGTTAAGAGTTGTCATATCTCAGGTCCTATACAGAGGCTGTCATACAGATTCTAACTGAACAGCTGAAGTAGGTGTTCCCTGTTTGAACGGCTTTCCTGGACCACCTGGCAAAAGAATGAAACCTGCTGGTACAGGTGAAAAAATGCCTGCAGTGTCATGCCACGAAAAAACCATCCGCTGCAGTTTTCAGCAGTTGCATGCTGTTTGTAGGCATACATTTAATCATAGTGTTGCCAGCCATGTTGAATATATTGTTAAATCTACTTAGTGAGCTTTAAAACTGTGGGTTTTCCTTTTATATATGTTTTGTTTCCTGTTGTTGTCTCCTTCCTTTGCTTTTGCAGACTGTGTTATGTTTTGTTTGTTTATGCTTTCTTCACATCATTATTTGACTGTTTTCTCTACGTCATCCACTGTTTTCTGCTGTTTTCCTGCCTCATACTTTTCCTCATCTACTTTCTCTTTGAGCTTAACTTAACTCCTCATTGTGGTTTCTCGCTGTTCTCTGAATACTTGTTCTCATTCACAGGTATGAGCAGTTCATGGTTTTTCACACATTTTCTCAGTCCCAATGCTACTGCTTGGGCTATTTTGCTTCCTCAGATAAGTCCGTAGAGCCAGTGGCATTTCCGAGCTACTTTTTGTTCTCTTAAAGAGAAGCATTGGCTTCTAGGCAGTTTTCCACACTCAAGTGTTCTCCCCACTCCTGGCCAGATTCACCCCACCTAATTTTGCATGTTTAATGCAGATGCCTAATTTATGTGCATGGTCATCCATGGCTACTTCTGTGGTCAGTGGGAAGAGAAGGGCTTCTTCAAATAGTTTTTTGCACCAGGAGGGACCAAACTGATCCCAGAAGCATCCCTTCCTCTCTGCTGACCACAAAAGGAGCTTTGGATGACTGTACTTCTAACTGGATGTCTCAGATTTGTAACAGTCACCTCTGTTAAAGTCTACAGCTTGTACATGTGTGTTTAGTTCTGATCTCCTTCTAACATGGACTTTCAGGGGTTTCACTATTTTTGCTTGAAATAATCAATGCATCTATGTACAGCATTATGGAAACAATGTAAGAAAATTGAACTAGTGTGCTTTAAAGAACCCAAACAATGTATTCAGCCTAATGACTTTGTGGGAAAAGAAAGTTCTCTCCACTTCCAGCCCTTGTAAAATTAGTTTTTCATCTGCCCCTATTCCTGCTGTCTGACTAATCAGTCTTGTGCACTGAACTGATAAACTGATCCTTCTGCTGCCACTTCCCTCCCTCTGCTGGAATACTGATGTACTCACGGCACAGTGAGAAAGTATTTCAGTAGCGGAAGGTTTACCAAAGGACAGCCTGAGGCCCAGACTGCAGAATTAGATCTTGAGTGGGATATATATAGGGAAAGAAGAAAAGCTGTGAAAGAGGGAGGGAAAAAAGTGCAACAGCCAGATTGGAAGAGCAGAGAAGAGCCATAAAGGGGATAATCAAAGCTGTATGAAATAACAGTGGTGTGTGCTTTTACCTGTGTGGCTGGCACTTCTGAAGCAAGAGGCACTTCTGAGTAACTTGATGAGTGTCAGCTTTATAAACTAAGAAGTTGATAATCTATTTGCTTGCTAAAGTAGTTAATGAATTGATGTAATTTTGCCAAATTAAGCCATTTTGCTTTTTGCATAAATTGACATAAATATATTGGTAATGTTTAAAGAAAGGAATCATGTGGTGTGTGAACATTAAATTGATCTTCCATGGTCAACTCCATCACTGTTAAAGGGTAGGTGATGGTGTCCTATGGCTCTGTTTGGTCACTCATCACTATATTTGCTTTATGATTTGTGTAAAGTAAATAATAGAAAAACCCTTTATGAATTTGATGGACACTTGGACATACCAAGCTTCTTTTTCAAACTGCAGGTGAAGCAGCTTTCTGGCAGCTTACTCCAGGACAAAGGAGAGCTGCATGAATGAAGTTTGTAATATAAATGAGAATATTTGACACAGAGAATATAGATCTGTCTGTAACTTGCTTTATCCTATGGCTGGAGTCGGAATTCAGCCATGGATGCTATCTTAGACTCCATTTGTGAAGCACTGTTGAAGAACTAAGCTTGAAAGAAATCAAGCATAGGTTTTTTTCCTATCTGACTTCTACACCACAAAAAAAGCTGAGGTTCTATTCAGCACCTGACAGACATTTTTCTTCCAGTGATGTTCTTAGCTTTAATTTTAAGTAGTTTTCTATGTTACAAAGTATGCTATTTGATAATTAATCAAATAATAATGCCCTCCATTCATCTTTAGGCTCTGGTTCCATGAACACCTTTATTCATGCTCAGACTAAGATGAAGAGTTTTGGAAAGCTACAGACAGGGTAGCAAAGAGCCAGTGCAACTGTGTGGAACATCAGGGCACAGCTCAGGAGGCTGATGGCCTTTGATAATTAATCCTGCTGCAAATGTCTGCAGTAGAAGTCAGTGTTGCTCTCTTCACCTCAATTTTATGGCGTTGGCCTTTTATGAAGGAGTTAAGTTAGACTTGCAGTGATCAGGGGAGAGAAAATTCACACTAGCTGTTCTGTATTAGATCTGCAGTTTTATGAGATACGTTCTGAGTGTGACAAATTATCACTTGGGTGGAACACTGAAACTATTCTCATAATTACAGCCTATCCTATCCCATATGACTATGGTGTGATGATCTTGAATTTATAGATCTTTTATATGCATAAATTGGGAAAGAAACATCTCTAGCTTGTATAGTTCCACACTTCAAATGAAAACAGAGGATGAAGATTAAGCCTGCATGTATATGCACCACTGCAGGTTAAAAAAATTTACCGTTCTGATTTCTGCTGTGTGGTTTTGCAAATACATGCATGAGATCTGTGAGCAGTTCCACTGACAGTGCCAGTCCTGTGCTCTCCCGTACCTGTAGAGGAGGCAGCACATCAGATTTATATATTTTTAGCTGTTCTTCGAGGATGTTGTTATTGACAGTGGCATCAAGCGTGGCCAGAAGTCGTTGCAAATCATGGCCTGATAGTTTAATTTGACATTGGTACTGGAACATTTTAGTGGAGAGAAAACCCTGTAATAAATGAGCTCTAAACACAGATTTTTTAATCAAAGAACTTGATTTTACAAAGCTTAAACTTTGTTACTAAGAGTTATCAGGTACAACAGCATCCTTTAATCCTCACTTTTAACACGGCTCGACGTCATCGCAAAGTTTAGGCAAGGAAAAAAAAAAAGAAAAGCTGTTTAAAAAAGAAATGTGGAATAACAATGACAAGACCCTCCCCCCTGGGAGACAGGTTACGGGTATAATGAGGGCAGCAGCGCGCAGGAAACTCGCTCGGTGTCCCGCCTGGGCCCGGGGCCGGGCGGCCGCCCCGGGAGAACAGCGGCGGGAGGGGATGGAAGGGAAGGAGGAGAAGGGAAGGGATGGAGCAGAGGGAGCGGGGGGGGGGACGGGGACGCGCCCGCCCGGAGCGAGTTTCCTGCTCGCTGCTGCCTTTAAGGAGGCGCCGGGTTTAAGGTGGACCGGCGCAGAGGGCGGGGCGTGCCCGCCCGGCTCCGCCCGCCGCGTCGCTCTCCGGTCCGCCCCCCTCGCCGGGGCAGCGGGTGCCAGGCGGGGTTGTGATGCGGCCGTTGTTTTTGTAGGGTCGCGGGGCCGCGGTGCGGAGGGAGCGAGGCGGCCCATGGAGCCGGGGTACGCCTGGCAGGCGGCGTAGCCCTGCCCGCCCCCGCTCCCTTCCGCCGCTTTGTTAGCGCGAACACAAGCGCGCCTCACCTACACGGTGAAGAGGAAGGCAGCGCTCCCCGCACAATAATGGGCACCCGGGCGCTGCCCCCCGGGCCGCCGCAGAGGTGAGTCGGCGCCGCCGCAGGGCCGCAAGTTCCCCGCGGGGAGGAAGCGGAGCGAGCGGGCGGGCTGACAGCGCCGCGGCGCCGCCTTAAGAGCGCGGCGCCACCTTAAGCGGGCGCTGACTTTTCTCGTTACATTGTAGCAGCGGAAAGAATGTCGGCGCGGGCCGCGGGTGACGTCAGGAGGGAGCAGCGCGGCGCGGCCGCCAGGCAGCGGCAGCGGCGGCCCCNGGAGGCGGAGGAGGCGGGAGCGGCGCCGGCCCCGCCGCCACCGCAGCGGCAATGGCGGCCGTCGGGGAGCGCAGGTCCCTGCCCAGCCCCGAGGCGATGCTGGGGCAGCCCTGGAGCCACTG
>VZTJ01011336.1:5192465-5254233 GCA_013397795.1 Orthonyx spaldingii
CCCCACTTTGTTTTGATTTTCTTCTTAAATCTGTTATCACGGAGGCGTCACCATCACCTCTAATTGGCCCAGCCTTGGCCAGCAGCACGTCCATCTTCAGAGCCATCAGGGATTGGCTCTGCTGGACATGGTGGAAGCTTCCAGCAGCTTCTCACAGAAGCCACCTCTGTTGTCCCCCCAATACCAAAAACCAGGCCTTGCAAAACCAGCACAGACATTCACATAATTTGTTTCTAAAATGTAGAATCTGTGTTTGAATCTGTCCGTTTTGCTCTGCTGAGAGAGATGGCAGTCGTCCTACTCTCACTGGTACTAAATGGAAGTATTTGAGAGGAAAGGCCTAAATTAATTTCCTGATAGGCAGCGTTTACTTCATAAAAGTACATAAAGATGAATTCCCAAAAGCAATTTTGTTTTTCATTTCTGTGAATTTGTGTTACTCAAATCAACTGTCTAAAAATCCTGCTTGTTAAGGAGCTTCTGTTGCACGTTGTAGTTTGTAATTTATAGAGGAGAAGTTTTGAGCCAAATTCAGTATATCTGTGTTGCCTACCAAAGGCAGTGTAATATGTGCTTATATAATAGATTGCAAATTTTTGTCCTAAATACAGGGTTGGGGCTTTTTTTGTGGCCAAGTGATTGAAGGAAGACTTTTACTACCAGTTCTGTTATGAGATTCTAGGGGAAATATCAATGTCTGAGCTGTATCTGATACGGTTTGATTATGGTTTGTGTCTAGGCTGGGCAGAGCCCTCTCCTTGTCTGATATTTCTTCTGCAGAACCTGCTTTAACAGCCAGCTGACTGTGCCTGGCTGTTTCAGCACCACTATTTCCATGGGGTGTTTGGAGAAGCCTGAACGCTAAGTCCTTGTTTGGGAAGTTTCCTTTTGGTTCTGCCTGACTCTCTCTCATCTTGTGCCCTGAAATGTTGGGTCACAGACCACTGTGTCATTTACTGGAATAAAACTTGTAAGTTTCTCTTCTGGTTTTTGTGGCCTGAATTTAATGATCTGAAGTGTTAGCTTGATAGTCTTGGAGATAAGAATACTATTTTTATCCTCAGAGTAGAGCACAGGAGTAAAATCTTCAGTGTGCTGTCAACATGTCTCATCCAAGGCTTGTTTACAACTGCTTGGGATGCAAAAGGGGTTCTCTGTGCAACACTGCAATTCTCTGTCCTTCTGCTGACGCCATCCAAAATTGTCATGGATAACCACAACAATGTGAAGAAAGGCCCCTGTCTCAGGAAGGGTCCAAGGTCACACCCTGCATAGATGGTGCTGTTCATTGTGACATAGGAAGACATGGTGTTAAGGTGCAGCATCAGCAGTTTTATGTGTAATTTATTTCCCCCAAGACTTTTCCTGCACTCCTGTGAGAAGTGTTGTGACCGAGGTCTCGCAGGAAGCGTGGTGTCGTTCATCATCTCAGTGAGTCAGAGTGATGTCACCGGCTCACGGGAGCATTTGGGGTGTCCGTACTGTTATGGTGGCCTGGCAATACCCTTTCCTGGACTCCTTTGGCATTTCTCCCCAAGTGCTCCACACTGTTGGTGGAAGCAAGAGCTTTTGAGCAATTTCCAAACACAAAGCAGTGCATTGTGGGCCAGCGCTGGGAGGACTGGCTCAACAAGTTTGGCAGCAGTGGCTTTGGCTTCCTGCCTACCCTGGATAGGCACCAGTAGAGATTGCCTTAGTCTCCCAGTGAGTTTGAGCGGAAGATCCCAGCCTAGGTCCTGAAAGTCATGTGTGTGCAACTGCTGTGCCTGGCAGAGGATCGGCTTCTGTTGTAAACTGTGGTTTTGTTATCCTGGATATGTTTGCAGTAGTTATCTTTTGTCTGCTTTAGGAAGGTGGATGTGTTATTTGTTTTTAGTGTACTGGAGGGTGGTAAACTCTACAAATTTGTTAACATATCGAAGGATCCTGTTTACCTTTCAGTTTTCTGTTGTCTGTTTAATCTTACTGTTTTCATCCTGAATCATCCAAGGGCAGTTAACTGGTGCTCTGAAATGTCCTTTTTTGTGTGCTTTTTAAATACCAACTCTGTGTTCTTTGTTGTGCCTATTCCTTAATACTGACCCCATACATCTTCTGTGACTCCCTGTTTGCAAATAGGCCTCCTCTTGTAACACAATGCATCAGGACTGCCACTTGAGGTCTGGGGGGTTCCTGGGGGAGCGGGACACCACTTGCCTGTGTTGCATTGCACAGTTGTGCTCTGAATATGTCTGTTCTTGTATCTGCACAAGGATAACTTCATTGTGTTGCTTATAAAATCAGGTTTATTGGTTTTATGTCTTTTTTGACATGAGATGTCTGAAAGTTAAAGCTGGTGCCTATTTCAGTACGTTTTCCCCAAGACTAGTGCATTTTGCTCCCTAGCTGGCCTATGAAAGGGAGAAAAGTTTTATTTTTTTCACCTTCCACTGTGTATTTAGGTCCATTCATACATATCCAATACCTTCTTCCCAAGTGTGATGAGTGCTGTTATCTGCAGAGATACCAGAGGAGGGAAGTAGTCTTAGAAGTATCTGTCAAAAATGTGAGTGGAACCAAACTAACCAAGTCAAAACTTTAAGTAGTCTGAGCAAATTCTCCTTTCGTTTTGTTTTGTTCTGCTGAAGGTGTTACCTTCTGTGTACATCACAAGTGGGCTGGTGTTCCGGTTATGTTAAAGAGGCCCAGACCATGAAAGAGCAGAAAAACTACTTTAAAACATGTCAGTCCTTTCAGATTTTCTGCATGTATAATATGATCTAAGTGATTTTCATTTTTTAATACATCTTAATTTAAAAATATTAAAAGTCGCAGTCCTTCCCAACCTGTTTCTGTTGAAGAGTGAAATGGGTGATTTCAGTAGTGGAGAGCTAGTGCTAGATATGGAAAAGTAATACCTGGTGCAGATTTGTTCACTCAGTGTTTTCAAAGTTGTTTTTTTTTTTTTCTTGTAACACACATATCATGTATTTTATGTGTCATGTTTGGAGATGGAATTTTGGAAGATTTTGTGAAGGTGGGCTCCGAAAATAAGGAGAATGTTTCCTAACAGTGAAGAAATACATCTTGGAATAAGGATAGCGATGGGTTTATTCTAAAGGGGAGGTGACATGCAAAGGCAAAGCCTCAATTTCTTCTTTAGAAGAATTAAAAATTCCATAACAATAAAAAAAAAATCACTTCCACAAAAGATTTTTTTAGGCTGAACTGTATTTGTGTTGTATCACAAATAGTCAGCAGTGAAATTACTGACCTTATTCTGCAGTTGAGTAGCCTGATTTTTCTTCCCTGCTTACCTATTTAATTGATATAACTGTGTGTCAGAGGACAGCTAGCATTGCTTTAAAGCCTAACCCTTCTCAACAGGTGGGTTCTCTCTTGGAAGGAAAGCTCTGATGACAGTAGCTCTGTATGTGCTGGAATATACGAACTGTAAGAAGTAAAGGCTCAAGGTTTACCAGTTCCTCAGCTAGATAATTGAAATAGTTGTATTTCTTTGTCTAAAGGTATGCAGCAGCCAAGTTCAAAATACTTTGTATAACTTCATGTGTGTTTAAATACCTAACAAGTAGGTTAGCCCTTTTACTGCACTAAAACAACAAAAACACTGTTTTATTTTCCACTTTATCTTTTAATCTTACTAAATATCACAGTGCTATTGAGGTTTTTTTTTTGCTATAGTACATTTATATGTCTCTTACATTTTTTTTTTATTATATCAAATCAACTCCCAGTAAATCTGCAAAGCAAAGGAAGTAAATTTTAATGGAAAAACTAATAGTGCCTGCCAAATTGAGAGGAGTGAGGAAGTGTAAGCTGGTATGTGAAAATCAACAGTCATCAGTTTCCTTATGGCTATATTAGGCATGATTGAAACAGTCTTATTTTTGAGGTGGATGTTCCAGTGCATGGAGAATGGGAGTGGCAGGGGTGGGGTGGTTTTAGGTGGTTGGCTTGCCTAATAAAAGAAAATATTGATACACAATTCAGTTGACAGGTCCTGTGTGTTATTTTCCTTACTTTTTTTTATTACTGTTATATTTTGAATATGCTGATTTGCTCCCTCACGTATCAGGTGCATGATGTGAAAAGTAGCCAAAGTGTTCTTTGCACAAAGATGTGTTGTCTTTGCATAATTGAAGAATTAACACCATGCTGCAGTCACGCTGGAGTTGAGGCTGTGGCCAGCAGGGAAGAAAGGGAAGAGGTGGAAAGATGAGCACTGTGCATGTCCCAGAGAGCATGGGAAAAGGTGCAATTTATTATTGCTAAATTTTGGAATGTTCTCCTATCACAAAAGATGTAGTCATGGGCATGTTGTATTCCTCCAGTTCCCGTTAGTAAGAAAATGTGTAAATGTGAGTGGCTGTTACTGCCCTGCTCCCTCAGTTGCCGAGTTACAGCGAACACCCTGCGGCATGGCTGGATATGGACAGTCACACAGGGAAGTGGCAAAAATGCCACGCACATGCCAGGGTTTTTTCCCTTAAAAGCATGTCTAGGTAGGAGATGGGAGAGGCTGAGAGGCCTGGAACATGTTCACCATTTGCAGTCACGTCGTATCAAAATACTTCTGCTGCGACGAGCAGTTTTATGTAAACTGTGAGTTTAGGTTTAAATAAAACAAACTTCCTTTTTCCTACTCCAGACGTACAGCTGCTGCAGAGTACATGGAGTGCTGTGTGTGAAACAGGAGAAAAATACCGAACCTGTTGATGTTAAAACAATTCATAATTGTAGTGTGCTTCAGGCTATGTGACTTAAGATACATTTTAGAATATTCTATGAATGATTTATTTCAGTTTAATTGAGGCTGTGTTTGACTAGTGGCTTATCCTGAACTTTTCTCCCCCCTCATAATAGACCCTGGTTTTCTGCATAATAATTGAAGCGTTTCTGTGTACACTTTCATATTAGCTTAGTCCAGATTTTAATTTTACTATGCAAATTATAGGATTTTTATTCCCTGAATTCAGTTTCATTTTTGTGTCATAATTGCAAAACTGAATTCATTTTTCAGGGTTCGTTAAGCTATTTTAGAATTGGATTTATTTTTTTTAACAGAAAAAAATAATAGTTGGTTGGCTTTCCCGAAATACAGCAGTGGCACGATGAGATCATGCCACCTAAAAATAATGCATGACTTTGAATGAAGATACCTTACATGATAAACTGTGTTCAACACTTGTGTAATACACAAATTGGTTGGAGAAATTTAAAATATCTTTAGGTCTGAAAACTCATTAAAAAGTAAATGGGAATGGTTTTTGCAGATAACTGACTTCATTCAAATTGCTGATGAAAAATGGATATAACAGGATATGATGTGTATGGGGAGAGTTATAAAGATTTTCAGCAGTTTAAAATATGCTACTTGTGTTTCATTGAGAAATTTACTCATCAGTCTTTCTACAGACAATCTTCTGTAAACTTGTTCACTGAAATTATGTATTATTCTGTATAATAAACTTAGAAAACCTGTTTAATAGTTTAAGCGAACAATTTGACATGCATTTTGTGTTAGATTTTCCAAAAAATTAATTGTGTGTAGATGAATACATATACAAAGAATTTGACTAAATACTTAGATGTCTACTTTAATGTGCTTTATATATAATTACAGGAACATTGCAATCTTGGGAGCCTAAAATTAGATCTCTCAGCTGCACACTAGGCTGCAGGTGCACGTGTGCATGACACACTTCTCTGTGGTATCTGCTGCTCGGTTCTTATCCTTGCGTACGATACAGACACTGCCCAAAACCGTTAAATTTCATTCTGCATCCTCTCAGAGAGAGGCAGGAAGGGCTCTGGGGGAACTGCTGTGCCCATAGCCTTGCACAAGGATGGCTGTTTGGATTTGCCACCCGTGTGTGCACGGAGGAGTGTTGCTGCCTGCAGCAAACCTTTTTGCTGGAGGTGAAGCTCAAGGGGATGATGGAGGGGATGGGGTCTTGGGAATGCAACACAGCTGAACCTATGGAAAACAGGTAGGTCATCCTTTGCCCTTTCACCAGGCAACAATCTGACTTGAATTTGGCAAAGGCAAAGTAAAATCTGCAGAGCTGTAGCTTTGGAAATACAGACTGTCATGAATTTTGAAAGGAGACCGAACAGAGAGGACTCCCCCTTTAGAGATGAAGTCTTCTAACACTAGTAGAGATTTATGACAGTGATCAAATCTCATAATGCAGCTCCTGTGCCTAGTTAAACCAGATTGTGGGGTTTTTCGGTCTTGAACTGAAAGGCTTTTCTCTGAGCCAAAACTTTGAGGTCTGAGTATTCAATAAAATGCTGGGTAATTGCTGCATTTGCCGAAGTGGAAAACACAGTAAAAACAGTTAATCAAGTCTTCAGCTGTTCCTTCCTTTAGCTGATCAATCAGCAACTACTCAGTGAAACAAAGTTCATGCACTTGTGCTCAGAACCCAAGGAGAGCTCTGCCTTTCAAATGTCCCCTCAAGTTGCTACGTTTCCAAAGCTGTATGTGCAGGAAATGTAAGTTACTCTATGTACAGTTGGCAAGGAATTTAAAAAATGGGTAACCTTGAAGAAAATACTACAGCAATGCTTCTCTCTGAACCTAAATGAAACAACTCAGATATGGGAATGTGCATTTGGTTTGTTGTACTTTGTATTAAAAGGCTGTTTTATATCTGAGGCAACATGAGCACAAACTTTATGGGAGAGATTTTTTTAAAAACAGTGTTTCTGTGTGTAGATTTGATCATTTTATAGTTGATTTGTTTGATTATATGTATGTTCTGTGCAGGCACAAATTCGTTAGGCCAGCACATATGGTTCATAAAATACTTGTGTTCTATTAATACCTAAGTGTTCATTACTTGAAATTTTGCAGAAAACCCTCAAGTATGTATGTTTTACCAGAATCTCTTATTGTGGTTCAAAACTTGTGTAAACCAGAGTACTCTAATTTCTGTATGGGTTTAGTTATTTGGTTCACAATATCTGTTTAGAAATATTCTTTTTTTATTATCATCTTGCATGGTACACAGAAAAAAAAAAGTGCAGTAGTTTAATTTTACTTCAACATTGATAAGTATACAAAACCACATGTGTTTGTGAATGATAAGCACTTGAGTGTTTCTCCAAAATAGTTTGGAAAATATTGTTTAGAAAATAATGTTTTAGTTGGAGAAAGTGAATTTCTGTGTATTAAAGGGAAGTTTTGAGGTCCTAACTTGGATCACTTAATTTTTTTAATAAAACATTGATATCAGTTAAAACAAGGGCCTGTATTACTTAGAATAGATGGGGGCTTTACTTAAGATAACCAGGTGAGTTATGATACATTGCAGTGCTGTTTGTAGCTGCCTCAGTTTGCAGCCAAGATTCTCCTTGTGCCTGAAGATTATTTGTTATTGACAATTAATGTCAGCAATAGATTCAGCAGGACTTACCTACTGTGCAGATTTCTTGGCAGAAGTTTAGCTTTTTGGGCCAACTGCAAGTCATTAGTTTGGTGGTAACAGAGCTGAGCTTTCTGTCTGAAATTTGCCTGGTTTTGGTGCAATCTGTTTCATGTGGTCCTCGGTGCTGGTTAGTCGCCTTCCTTCTCTGTCCTCGTGCCTCTCCCTCAGATCACAAGCTGTTAAAAATAGCAATTTGGGAGGTTTTGTCTGCTTTCAGATACTAACTGATATATTTACCACAGCCATAAAGGGTAAAACAACAGAAATATTTTTATTGCTTTATCAGGATCTGACAGTACCTGAGACACATGCTACAAGCAAATCATGGGAGTTATCACAAAATTTCTTTTCTTTCAAGATGTCAGCTGCTTTAAGTTACTACGAGTGTGGTGTTTTCTGCCCTTTTCAAAATTTTTTCAGATGTTAGTGGAGAGTTGTGTTATCTTAAATAAAAGTTCGACTAAAAGAGATGTAGAGAAAGAGATCTACCAGCTAAAACAAGGTGTACTTGCATATTTTTTACCTTAGTATGATCAAGACTAATTACCTTCTAATGAGAAGACAAAACCCAGCTAGTACAGAGCAAATATATTCAAGATAGTTGTTGGTCGACATGATTTGAAGTTATTTGATCCATGAAGTAAGTAGTTCAAACAGTCCAGATTTTGGCAACATTCCAAAATAATGGGATCTGTTTACAGTTTCCTTATATAGTACTTCTGAAACAGTTCTCTGATGTCTTAATGGAAAACCTAGTGAATTGAGAAAAGTTGGTACGTTTACTTAAGGTGAATTTGGATCAGGCTCTACTAAAAAAATGAATTCTGTGTTTGGGAGGTTGTAAAGATTATAGGGAGTTATATCTGGACTGTGAATATAAATTTCATATAATTTTAATAGTGGAGGGCATTGTGATTTTAATGCATCTGTTAACTATAGTGATTAAAATTATTCTGGAAGTATAACCAGGTTAGTGTAGTGCTGAAGGCATGTTATGCTGTTCTGTGGAATCTCTGTAGCCAAACCCTTTTACTGTTCACATCAGGCATCAGCCTACAATGTCCATTGTCAAATTACACTTAGTGGTGAGCAGTATGTACATGTTTGTCATAAATCAGAATTGGACTTTAAAAAGTAATCTTAATAAGCAGATGTTTATGCTGGGAATGGATAGGGGAGAAGGAGCGTAGCAGTGTTCTGACTTAAAAATATTTCTGCAGAGCTTTTATGTATTCCTTTTGCCTTTTT
Organism: Orthonyx spaldingii; assembly: GCA_013397795.1. Classification (NCBI taxonomy): domain Eukaryota; kingdom Metazoa; phylum Chordata; class Aves; order Passeriformes; family Orthonychidae; genus Orthonyx; species Orthonyx spaldingii. The sequence continues at coordinate 5,201,147 of VZTJ01011336.1, forward strand.
GATCAAGTTATCTATTCTTTTGTCATAACCTTGATAGTTTGTTCTTTGCCCTTTCACTTCTGCCTCGATAGTTTTGCTTTCTCTTCCTCTGATTCAGTTTTCACTCTCCTCCTTCTCTGAATTGCAATAAACAGACTTCTGGCAAATAGAAAACTGGTGTTCTGGTCTCTGCACACAGGCTCCCTCTACTCGCTTTTCCAGCAATTGCTGTCCTGGAGAAGATCTTAACCTCACTATTTTGGTTGATATTTCATTTCATTTCTAGAAGGGATGTTATCTTATTAGACACTAGGATAGACGGACTGTGCAATGGTGCCAATCTGAAAAGAGACAACAAGATTTGTAGTTAATTTGATAAATTTGAGGAGTTAAAAAAGAAAAATCATGTTAAAAGACATAGCTGGGGTAGTCACTGAAATCTAGTGCCTAAATAAATGCAAGCTGCTGGCCTATTCTCTAACTGAGGTGAGTTTAGCCTGTTTTATGTGTTCTGTGTGATGTTAAGAAATAGAATTGAGAGACTGAGAGTATACAGGCACAGTTAGTTTTAATGAGCACGAGCATGAGTTTCTTTAGTGTAGCTGTCCTGAAAGACAGTGCTGGAGATACTACGAAATTATTCAGTCATTTGTGTGTTTCCACAATGTGTTTCAGAGAAGAAGAGATGGCAGATCAGTGTAAGAAAGTTTTTCAGATGAGGAATGCTGACCTACATTTTACTTGATATACAATATGCCAAATTATCCATTATTGCTTTTTCTTTTTTTGTTAGAAGATGGTGCTACATTGACATTTCCTTATTATGTGCTCAACAAGTGATGCAGTTATCTCAAAATTGTGTATGGTATGGGCTTCTTCTAGTCTTGGTAAAGGGTGCAGTAATGCATTATTTAAATTTACTCTTTTGAAAACTCAGTTACATTTGAAAGGAGAAGTGAATTCTGGAGGTCACAATGTCCAGAGGCTTCCTATTATAGAGGTAAATGAAGTTGTTTTTCTTTCTGGTGTTTAATAGAATTAATGTAAGTAACAGCTCTTATAATAGTATCTGTATGTTGATACTATGAATACTGTATTTATGGAAAAATACATGAAAAGTTTAAGGTCTTGATTTAAATTTTTAGTTTGACCTTGAAAAATATTCCCAGATGGAGACAGTTAAATGAGCCCAGCTTTGAAAGAGGAACATATGAATCATGGTTGCCAGGCTCTTCCTTGAGAGGCACAGGCTTTACATAGTGAAGTATTTCAAAAAGTAATCTTCAAACCCAGAGTAACAGTGCATTGAGATAATACTGGTGAAATACTATAAACTTCATTAGACTTTTAAATAGAGAATGTGCATGTCATGAAGTGGAACAGGTATAAAGTATGAGATGTTAGAATATCAACTGCATGATACATGTGAACTTTCATAAATGGCTGATGGGGGGACAGAAAAATTAGACATCCATCACCTACTCCTGGTACATACTTACTATGTAAGTTTTGTTGAACTGTTCTGTATATTGTTCTCTGAAGTTTGCATGGTCTAATTTGTCACTCCCCTAACAGTGCCACATAGGTGTTTGTTCTGTTGGAACACAGAGAAATAAGATTTCCCTGAAACCTGCTCTTGCCCTGCTCAAGTGACGACAGTGAGGCACATTAAAGATGTGAGAGCTGACCTGCCTAAGAATGAGGCTCCTGGGTTGGGAAGTGTGGACGCGGGTCTCTTCCAGTTGCCTTAACTGATCTTGGTTGGGTCATGCTCCTTACAGTTTCAAAGCCAGCATTAAATTGCTTTTATGCCTCTAGCCTTTGCTGCTCCCTCACTGGTTGTGTTGAGATGTTGCTCTGGTATCAGTGCTGTAGGACAACACTGCGGGGTACAAGATGTTTTACACCGATCTGTGTGATGTGGCTGGAGTCTTGTGCATGACTTCCTTTGAAATCAGGTTGTGATTTTGGGTGTGCAGCAAGTCCTTTTCTCTGTGTCAAGTGGTTTTGCTCTTAGAATGGTACTTTCTGAGTTTATGTATTTTCTGATATTCTGTCATTGCTTTCTGTCACTTGGAGCTAAGATTTTAAAGCTGAAGGTGTTTCACAGTGTAAAGGATCTTTGTAAATTATTCAGATTTCTTGGGATCCTCAAACTGAAATAGGAAAATACGTTTGTTTGCATCAATTTCTGTCAATTTGTCTCAGTTGCCATTTAAAATTGCAGTTTTGTATTGCCAGCAAATATTCACAGATGGTTTCTTAGAGTGATGGTACATGGATGTGGTGTCTCTGACCGGTGTGAAGGAATGCTTTTCCTTGCAATCCTTCTCTGCTGTTAATGATTCCCCCTGCATTCAGTACAAGCAGGTGTAAAGTCTGAGAATCCAGCATGGTCTGAAAGGTACAGCCGTGGGAACAGGTTCCAGGGTGTGGAGTTACAGTTCCCTGGGCATCACACAGGAGTAGCCTCTCTGTGGGCTATTAACAATGTAAATATCAGGCAGTGCACGCTGTTACTGTCCCATTCATTCCCATGTATTGGTACTCACGGGGAAGTGACGCCTGGAGTATCTGCTCGTGTGTGTAAACTTTGATATACAGGCATACCCAAAGAGAATACTCCTGCATGAAATATTAGCAGTGACATTTAAGCTTATACTTGTTTTCTTATGTAGCTTAATATTACATCCCAGAAAGTAGATATTGAAAAACAAAAGTTTATTATTCCTATCTGATGTTTCCCCCCCTCAGCATATATTTACTAGTTTCACCTAGTTTGCAGTAGTTGGGTGTGCCAGAGGTTTTAGTGCTTTTTTTCAATAAATATTTTATAAATAACTAAGCAAGAGTTGCTACTTAAAGAAGTGCAAATCAGATTATTTGTTTACTTGATGTAACCTCAGTTGCAAAAAGCTGCCTGTGACTTAGGTGAGGGTAGCTGTGATCTCTCTCAGCCAAGTCAGCTGTCTTTGGTCATTGCATTTGCATCCAACTGCAAAATCCAGTTGGGGCTGTTATTGCAGGTGTCATGCTTAGTTTTGATGTAGCACTAGTAAGATTTTTGTAACACATGGGATAGATGTTATGCCTTTTAAATAAAAGTATTTAATTTTTTTATGATGAAGATACATACTAATTCTGGGAGCAGTTTTGGTGTGAATTTGTTCTCTGTGAAAAACAAAGTGGGCAGGGCTGATGGTGTCTTTCTGCCAGTGGTTGCCTTGCGTTATGGCACACTCAATGTGCAACGCACTCAATTAATTTCATAATTGTTGTTCTACTAATAAATAAAACAGTATATATTGCTAAAAGTACACATAGGCAAATTAGTAGCTGTAAAACAAAATTGGAGTCAGTTCTAGCACAGGAGTAAATAAGTTTAACTTAGAAAATAAGTTACTGTTAAGATAAATCTATTTACTTGAGGGTTTTTATAAGAAAATAAGTTTGCTTATGTCAGTTTTTAACCTTTAAATAGGTTACAGATCCCTTAGCCACATATTATGTTTGCAGTTTTCATTTTTTGTCTTTTAATGATTGAATAACATTATTAGTTATATAAATGTAATATACCTTTAAGTTGTGTAGTGAATGCTGTATTTATTGCTCCAGTAGTCTCTGAATGCAGTTATAACTGTTAAATATACTCTTAACAAACGGTATTATTAAAAACAAAATTGTAGGAACTAATTTTATTAGTAAAAGTCTCCAAGTATGTGTGTTATCTCCACAATCCACACATGCTCTGACATACTGTTATCTCTAGTTCCCTTGCCTGTGTAGCTGTTACATGGATCTCTGGCAGCAGATGGCTGGACTGTAATGCACTGTTAAACAAATAAAACCATTAGGCATGTAATTCTGCCCGGTAGATGACTGTGTGTTTAAAATGGTTTAAAAAAATTAAATAGCAAATGAAGTTCACTTTTGAATTCATTTAATGACATTGGAATAAAATCCAAACTCCTTTTCAGAATACATAAAACATCCCCTCTTATGTTGTGTTTGCCTCAATTGAAGTCAGTCTTTTTTTATTGCATTCTTGCATCTGGTATAAAATAATCAGTCCTAAATCAGTTTTCTAATAGATGTTTTCTACAAGTAATCGCTCATTTTACATTTATCTTTGTAGGAAGATTTTTGCTTTTGTAATACTCCAGCAGAAAATTATCTATTGCATTATATGCTCTTTTTTCCTCATTTTCAAATTTGATACAAATGTCTCTAAAATTATGATTCAACAGTAGTGTCATGGCTCTGTAATTAAACTGTTTTTCTATAATTGTCAGCAGCTGAGAGATGCCATTTTGTCTTTTTGTTTTTAGATATGCCAATATTTGGTCTTTGCCCGGCTCATGATGATTTCTATTTGGTGATGTGTAACCACTGTAATCAGGTCGTAAAACCACAGGCATTTCAATCACATTATGGTAAGTGCTTAACTATTTTTAATAATTAAGGGTGAGGTTAAATCAGGATTAAGCCTGGCAATTTTTTTTTTCAATTGATGGTACATAGATCATTACATTATAAAAAATGTCAAAGAACATAACCTGTATTTAATTATTTTATATACATTTTAATGCAGTTACATAAAGATCTTGTTATTTTAAATTTTTTAATGCTTTCTTGAAATGCTGCTTAGCTACAGTTCAGTTTCGAAATGACATATCTGGTGTATTTCACAGCCAATATGTGTAGTGTGTTTGTGTCTCTGTGTCATTTATCTTTGTGTATTTATACAGATTATTTTTACATGGGTTCTGGTACAGTGTGAACTGTGAACTTGAGCTGAAAGCTAAACTTACAGTGAAATTTGTAAAACGTAGTAAGCTTTCAATAGCCAGTAAGCATATTTATTTATTTTCAGAATTATCAATTTGTATTTGTTTTACTGGTCCAGTGGTTTTGTATATAAACTATGTGAGGAAGCTCTTGTGTTGATTGACCAGTGTTTAGAGAGGACTGAGAAAATGTGAAGTGCTACGCCAGTTCAAGTGCTCAGTTGCTTCCTCCAAGCCTGATTGGGGGTGGTTGACAGTTCTGCTTTTCTATGCTCCTCTCAAGACTAGAAATTAACCTCAAACAATTTCATGCCAGTATTTGAATAGGAGGTTTTTTGGAATTTAGCTTTTTGTTTCTTAAGAAATTAATGAGATGTTTTCTGACCAACTCCTAATAAACATGATGGACAAGGCATCTTCTGAACTAGTCCTTCCTTCCCATGTGTATTTGTACACAGTCTCTTTTCTCTAGGCCAGTGCACCCACAGATTGGCTTGGTGTTTATAAGGATACGAGCTGGGTATGGGCAGGGAACCTGTTGAGAAAAAGGGATAACCTTTTGTGCATCTTAAATAATCCAACCCTTTGGCAAGAAAAGATATACTCACTTCTGCTTTCTCAAGACTGGAGAAGGACCTTTCTGGGCTGAACTTTTTATCCTATCTCCCTCTCACTTGCCTTAGTGTTATATTGCCTTATGGATTATAGCCCTACCCTTGCTGCTGGATTCTGCAGCTTTGTCACACAGAGTGACTCGGAGAAGAACCTGAATAGGTTTTGTGTCATAATTCTTAATAGTTTGCTTGTTGTTCTCTGAATGACTGTACTAATAATTTTTTTAAACCTACAGTTTTGTGAGTATGTCTCCAGAGCTGTTGGGAACCAGAAGAAGAAAAGGCCATCGGCTTTTCTTGCTCTGGTTGCTATAAGCCTTTTTATTAGCTTTTTTGTTTATTTTTATTAGCAAGTCTACCCTTTGCCAGTGAGATTCCTCACATGTCACTGAATATCAGCTTAAGACATCCAATAACTCCTTCTAAAATATCATATTAAATTGATTCTGACAGCTAAAAATAAATTCATGGGGGAGGACTGGATGATACCCAGTTCTGAGTGATGGCATATTGAATATTCCATCTTGAGGTCAGTAATATGGTAGTGATGGATAGCTGTGGATAGCTGCAGACACTTAAGGTTGTCTTTGTGAAATGAGCAGGTGATCTCCAAACACTGTCTGACAAACAGGTGTGTGGTAGGAACCAGCATCATGTTTGCCCTTATGGACAGGTGGCAGAAGCAGCTCAGGAGCTGAATAGGTGCAGCGTTGTGTCTTGAGCATGGACATCAAAACGTGGCATGTGGTAATGCTGCTTGTACTGCTGTTAGACTTGTTATGTGAACTTAACTCAAACTCGTCTGTAAGCAAGAGAAAAGAAACTATTTGCAATTTGAAAGACGCGGAGTAAACAGGGAACTGCAAAATGAAGGTATGGAAAGTATTTTTAAAAGTCGTAATAAATACTGACATAATGTTTCCATTTTATATCACTTTGTAGAACTGTGATCTCTAAATGTGAAAATTTCTCTAACACAAACCTTACATCAGAGGCAGATTCATAGTTTAAGAGAAGTGTGGAAGGAGGGGATAGAAATGATGAGGTTATTCTTAGTATTTCTGAAGCCTGTTCTGAACAATGAAGAGTCTCGGCGCGGGCTGTGGCGTGCAGAGGAAACAGGCGGGGTCATTCTGATGAGAAAAACAGGCTTGGGTGGGGTGAGCATCATTAAAGGACCTTAGTTTGCCCAACTAATAGCCTTAGAAAGGTAAGAAGGCTGACTTGGTGATTTTCTGTAGCAGTAGTTCTCAAAGCCTTATATCAGTCTTCCCATTTTTGAAATCCTTATGCAGTTGTCCCTTAATTTAGAAAATTAAATATAAAAGCTGATAAATGTGGCAGGTGATTGATTACCAGAGAATGATCTATTTTTTTTGAATATTGTATGGCTCAGGAGAAGGAAATTGCTGAAGTCCTCAAAACACGTGGTTATTTTAAAACAAAAAACTTGTTGTAATAACAAGAAAGTAAAGTACCCTTTGGATTCACCACAGTTTACCCTGAATTAAGTTTTTTATTGATGGTATGGTTTCAGGGATTGAAAAATTCTGAAAATTTGCAGTCCATCAATGTGTCTTTGTGATGTTCTTAGGGTCTTTTATTTTTAATTGCTGCCAGAGAAGTATTAATCTCTTAAAATATTCTACAGCTCCTGCTAGTGTGTGTTGCTGGTACTTGATGTTCTTTGAAATTTGTCATGTGGAATTTTGTTTTCTGGAGTAATAGAATATGCTCTGTTAAAATGTCACTTTTGTCAAAGGAAAGCTAAACAAACTATTAGTTAAACCTAATGAGCTAATTAATTTCTTCCAAAGCATATTTGATAAACTACTTAACTAGGTAGGCTGAAAGTGCTTTGCAGGACATATGCTGGCTTCTTCTTCTGGACAATAAGTAGTCAGAAATAATTCAAATGTAGTCTTATTAATTAGAATATGTCACCTTTTTAGTAAAATACTTTATTGATACAAATGGCAGATTTGTGTATGTAACATTCTTTTCTATTTCATGCATTTGACTAGAAAAGATATTAATTCAAAATTAAATTCTACATTTTTAGGCAACCCAAGCATGTGTTTGGGCTATGAATTTCCATTTTGATAATTTATTCAATAGTGTTGGTATATGTACTATGCTTGATTTGTAAAGATGGTATGCATAACACCATGTGCAGGTTTGTTTTTAAGAGCAACCTAATATAATGAGATATCTGAAGTCAGCTTGTGGTATTCCTTCTAGCCTGTAGTAGCTGGCTGGCAGTGCAGTCAAATGGCTTTAGCCCCTTGGATTAGGGTGGCAGTGCTGCTGGGGACAGGGTGGGGCAGGAGCACACCAGCCAGCCAAGGAAAAGTTGTTTCAAGACAAATCCTCTGTTCTGTCAGATCACAGCTGTCTTCATTTGGGGGGCTGGGCAAGTGTTTGAAGCCCTTCATTGCTCCTGTTTCTGCTGTTGCTTTGTAAATGGCTACACTTGGATGAGTCAAGATCAGTTCAGAGGTGAAAGATGGAAAAAAAGATATAATGTTCAGGCATTGAGCCTTGTGGGTGAAGCACCTGAGATCACTTATCACGATGACCTATTCCCAGAAAGTGTTTTTCTCCAGGAGTATTTCTCTGCACTCTGGATGATCATGTGCCAACTGTCACGCTCCTCAGGACAGTGGGGTATGTGTGTCTCCCTTTGATTTCCACTCTCTCCTCCCCGGAGACGTGTTAGATGCAGTTCTTGTGCCGCACCCAAAGGTTGCTCTCTGAGGAAGCCATTGCTACAGTTATTTCAGGTTGTTCGTGGAAACCCTGAAGTGCCGTGGTTTTTGGGCTGTGTGACCTTTTGTTGGCATTTCAGCTGTTCCACAGATTTATCTCATCTCCCTGTGGTTATTAGCCTTCCTGGCTCAGCAGAGCTGCTTCTCTGCCCTGGCTGGGCTGCCTTGTGGCTCAGAGAGAGCTCAGCAGTGTGCAAGTAGTATCAGCATAGAGATGTGTGGGGTTTCCTCCTTCTAACTTTCCTTATTTTTTTTTTTCAGAGATTTTTTTTCCCTCTCTGTGCCTTAGTTTCCATGAATAAAAAGCAGGGTTAAACTCTCAGCAATAATAGTGAAGGCTGCCTGTAAAACTTACACTGACAGTGCCTGTGACTCATGTAGTGATTGTGAAAACCATGAATACGGTACGTGTTGGAAAGAGATGATGATAGTGTGTTGGGCTGTTGAGTCATTTAAAAGCTACGTCGAGTGTTTTGATTAACTTCCATGGGTCTGGCACAGTGGCAAAGGTGAGCAACCACCGTGAGCTTTGCCTGCTGCTGCTGCTGCCCTGAGAGCCGGTGGGGAATCACTTAAACATTTTGGTTTTCACTCAGTGCAGGTTTAAACCTGAAGTGTAGGAATCAGAAGCAGGATTACTGTACAATATGCCCATCTATTGTGGTTTATAGGAGGTTGTGGAATTGGAACAGAGAAGTCATCATACAACCTTATACTCAGAGGGCAGATCCTGGCAGTAGAGAAAGAGATGCTTTTTGCTGGTTACTTGGGTCTATCCTGTGAGTCTGTGCGAGGTCTTTTGTGATTCTCCTTCATCTATTTGTGTAACCGAGGTCCTTCCTCCCTCAGCCAGGGCCCACACCCACCTTGCATTTGCAAGTCTCCACTTTAGAAGTCCTAAGAGGTTCTTTGGTGTTGGTGTTAAGTGCTTGGATTCAGAGAGACCGTGTGATACTTGTGATTTTAATTGGGAAGAGTGATCTGTTAACTACCTCTGTCAATGTGCTGATATATTTTGGATGTGTATCATACATAACTTAAGTATTACAGTCCCTGCAGCATTACATGTTTGGGTTCTTCTCACACTGTGATTTGAATATAAATTTGTCCTACTGTATTTTTGTTGAATTTGGCAGCAGCTAATTGTTCTGAAAAATGTGACAGTATTTAATATTTTGAAGTTGTATTTTTTAAATTTTTGTATGTATTGCTTGTTTAGAGTAGAATAAGAGTGTGTTTAGCATGGCTTCATGGATTACAAAGGCATAGATAAAATGTCTGTACAAGGCAGCACTTGAAGCTGATAAGAAAAGAAAGGAAATGTACTGAATCTTGTTCCAAAGCCATTGGACCTGAGGATTGGGTTGTTTGTTGCTTGGGTTTCAGTGTGGGGTTTTTTTGTGTGTGGTTTTTTTTCCTCATGGGAGATTGCTTGAGCTCATCCTCATTTTGGAGGGATAAGCCTTTATTACGGCCTGCATACTTTTGGCAGCAAGCAATTTGTTTCAGTAATTAATGTCCACTGTTCACTAATGTCTTTTTAAAGCAGTGTGAAAAGGTTTTTATAAATCATAAGAAATTTCTTGGGTATCAGCGATCTTCTGTAGAAGTCTAATAACCAAAATAAAACCTGAATATTCTGTGCTGTGTCACAGATGTGCTGGAGCAATCTGCCAAGCATATTGCCAAACATGCACAGGTGGCATTTGGCATATTATGGCTGCAGTTAATGTATACATTCTAACAAATTATCATTGGCAGCTTCTGTTCAGGAGCTTCTGTTTAAATGCACAGTCCTCTCACAGTAGTTCACACAGTCCCAAGTTCCAGCAGCTGGATCTTAATGTGTGGGTCCAGCAACAACTAATTTAATTTCTTGGTAGAGATTGGTGAAATTCTGTAGCTTTTGCAAGAATCATCTTGGCATATATCAGGGAATGTGCTCAGAGGTCAGCACAGGATTCGTTTCAGAAGGAAAAGTTTCAGCTGACTATTTAGTCATTTTTAAATAATGCATAATTAAATAAGAAATTATTATAATGTGGAAAGAAACTCTGTAAACACATTTTGAGCTTTGAAATGTGCACCCCCAAGCCATTAGCTGAATACCAAATGTGCTATGTAGATTTTACTGAGCAGTGGAGTTGGCCCTGTGGTTACTTGTAACATCACAAACTGTTCACATGCAGAAGATTATTTTTGTACACAGAATGGCTGTGGTCTTTCTTTATTACATGAAAGCACAGGGAGTTTGAGAAGTTGATGGCAGTTTTCTAGTAAAACTTCCTTCTTTTTTGTGGGTATAGGGGTTTGTCAAGCTCTGGTTGAAGACATGAAGCAATTTTTAAGTATCAGCTAAGAAAAAAGGTGATGTTCAGCTTCAGGATTAAGAGATAGTGATTATTCAGTTTATTACTTACCATGTAACTCATGTTATTCTCTCTACAGCACTGTGTGTGCTAAAATACTACAAACTGCAAGTGCTTTGATGTGCTTTAGGCTCTTCTTACCTTCAGTTAGTGTGAAATGAATTTTATGCTGTTCTGCCACAGCAGAAGATCTAGATGCAAAAATCCTTCTGGTTTAATATTGGCTGAAGAGAGAATATATTTTTAGTCTGTTCTTACTGAGATGTTAAAATAGTTTAAACAAGTCTAACATACAAAATTATGCAAGGGTTCCATGAGAACCCTGCTCCTTTATAGTGATCTCTGTGCTGGGTATTTGCTTAGAGACTGGGACCAACTGCTTGCTTTTCAAAGTAAATGTTGATTGGAAAGAACAAGTGGAAAGAAAGAAAAACAAATATTTATCTTTGTGGGTAAAGAGGAAGCAGTGCCATGTTCACTGTCACAGAAATAGTTGTTTAGCAAGAGGGAGGAAGCGTGTTGATCAATAGATTGGACTAAGATCTAAGGAGAACAAGTAATTCCAATAAAAAGTAGCTATTGAGTGTATTTGACTACAGCTTCACTTTGAAACAAGCCAGCTGGGATAGTTGCATCAGGTCTACAATTAAAAATGACTGACAATGAGAGACTTAATCAATCTAGAAGTCAAGGTTGAGTTTCAACACTCAGAAGTCATTTTGCGAGAGGAAACAGCGCGTGGAGCAGGACACAGCTCTCCCAGCCATCGTTCCAGATTTCTACAGGTTCAGGGAAGGCTGTTCTGCATCAGCTTACGTGATCCACATCCTTGGAAGGTTTCCTTCACAGCTAAAAGAGTTCTTTCTACTGCCTAAGCCACTCCTCCAGGCTGGAGCCCAGCCATGGGAGGTGGCACGCACCGAGGGCAGGCTGTGGGCACGCAGAGTCTGGCACACTGCCCTAAGCTGAGTGCAGGAGAACGAAGCTGCAACCTTAAGAGCTGGGGAGGTGGAAGAAGCCCGAGTTGAAGTAAAAAAAGAGATGAATTTCTGCTATTCTGGAGAGATGGGAATGTGTCAGAGCCATGGAGATACAAACTTGGTGTTGGAGGGTAGGGTTAGAAGTAGTTTAGTTTCAAAAGCTAACCACATACAGATCAATTATTTATAAGGGCTTTCTCATTTATTTTTGGGGAAAAGTGTGTGTTCTCATGAACTGTGTGGATTATTCCAAGAACTGCAAACCTCAGATGAACACCACAGTGCATTGTGATTCCAGGGAGGAGTATTCTGGGAAGCTTGTAAAATTGTTTTGAGTATTGAATTGTCACGAAGAAAATAATTTTTGGTTGGTTTTGTGCCTTTTTTCCCCCCCCATGGAAGTACATAGTTTCCACTTGCACAGACTGTACCCTCTCATCCCAGCATCTGACTCTTGAACAACTGCTGTGTTGCAAGCACAACTTCATAGGTCAGCTAGGAAATCTCATCAGTAACCATCACTTATGTTACTTTTTGCAAAGATACCAGTGCACCCAGTAGAGCTGTGCAGTACATGGCTGGGGCAGTGGTGCCCAGCTTTGACAAGGGGATGGCAGCTTTGGCAGGGCTGGCTCAGCACAGCTGGAATTCAGTGGTTTGCAGTCTGTGTGTGTGTGTCCGAGGAGGGGAAAGAGAGGACACCGGGGAATAGCTAAAAAGGGAAATGTAAAACAAAGAACTTGAGTAAAATGCGTGTAAAAAGAAATAGATGAATACAATAAAGAGGAAGCTAAATAAGAAAGGTAGGACAAAACTACCTTGGAGGAGGGATAATGAAGTAGGTACAGTGCTGGTTTTATTGCTCTATAATGAGAGGTAAAGTGGTAGAAAGATGGACAGGCTAAACAAACAAAAGCTTTTTCACAAGTTTTTCCTCTCTCAGTGTTTTGGCAGCAATACTATTAATGTGGTTTGTGTAATGCTGTGGCATTCTTGGATTTTGCACATTTTGGTGGGGGCTGAGGGGAACAAGAATGTCTCCTACTTGAGACACATCTCCTGGCTTTATCAGACACTGACCATCAAGGGAAGAGATGGCTATACATGCATGTGTGTACACTTATTAATAGTTCATCTTTTGGTTTCTTATGCATCCCTTTTACTCCTTCTGTTTGGACTCCTTAATTTTATTTAACAGTTCTCGTTTTCTATACTGTAAGTAATATGTTTTAGAGAGTAGGTTGTATGTGTAGCCTTCAGCAGCTTTTGCTATAAGAAGGATGTCCATCCCCCAGAGAAGAGGAGGTGTAGTGTACTAGGTGAAAGAAAGTTATCCATGCTGGCCCTTCATAAAAACAATGTTTTGTAGGAACTTCATCTCCCACCTCAGGAAAAGCAGGCAGCATTTTAAAATCTATATTCTCACCTACAGCAATAGTGCATGGAATGGTAACCAGATATTAGGCACAAGTCACACGTTTGGAAAAACTTGGGAGAATATTTTTCTTACCAGTTAAAAGAAATCAATAACATATTAGTTCTAGGCACAGCTAAAAAGTAGCTGCTACTTTAGTTGAGCATAGTGTCAAGTAGTTTTCACCTGTTATTTATTTAGTTTTGATCACCAGTTTGCTGGCTTTTTAAAAAGAAACATGATACTGCTTTGAGGGTTTTTTCTTCTAAGCAATATGATACACTTAAAATCTAACATACAATACACTTTAAGTTAGAAACTGTGTTTTTAAGATATTACCAGAAGAGGGAGTGTATAACACTTTCTATACAGTGAAACCTGTATGTTTATTGATGACTAGCAATCGATAACCACATGACTTACATACTAAGTTAAAAAGTCATTGTAGACTCAAATTCACTTTCAAAATAATACAATTAATGCCAACTTTTTAAACTTCTCATTAGGCTTAATTCAGTTTAACACTAATTATATCCAAGTAATTTAAATGGCCTGGAAGGCAATTCAGATTCCTAAGAGCTGTGCTGTGTCCACCTGTAACAAAGATTCAAACAGCTTTTCAGTAGCACTCTTGGATTACCTCTTGCAGTATCCAGCTCTGTGAGAGCTCCATAACAGTATGGAACAATTACAAATGTCTTTTAAAAATGTAGAAAGCAAACAGAAATAGATAAATACTATATGTAATTTTACGTAAGTCTGTGATAATATTATTGACTAATAGGCCATCATTAGCTATCTCAGGCAGTAACAACCAAAATACTTCCAAACCCAATTATCTCCTATTGATGAAACAAATACATAAAGTAGTGTTTGTATAGAAAATAATTATTTTTACTCTATAATTTGTGTAGATGTTCGTGCAGCTGGGCAATAGGTTAATCTTTTCAACAATACCAAAAAAATGTATGAAAGAAAGCCATCAGTGTGTCTAATATGTAAACTGATGAACTTTGCCTATTCCAGTGCCTTATGCAAGTTCTGCTGTGTCAGAGAGCACTGCTGGCCACAAAGATAGCAATGATGTTTTGTTTCCCCAAGTTGTATTAGAGACAGAAGGACCACTGTCAAGAGATTCTTGTCTTTTTCTGTTCTCTTTTCCCCAGATAACGAGTTGCCCAGGTTGGTATGACACTTTCACTGTACTGCTTTGTAAAGGATGTAGTTAAACCAGGCTCCTGGAGGGTTGAATAACTGAGTTTTTCCTTGTTGTTTGGCAAGATTGTCACAAAACGTTAATTCACAATTCTATACAAAGTAGCTTTCCGAAAGGAAGCCTTCTTTTTTAGCCAGACCACCTTCTTATGTTTTTACCCCACAGGATTTTCTCCATCTGCCAGGCCAGGAGTGGTTTTGTGCCGTGTCCTCTCTGTGTGACCCTGCTGGTTGCAAAGAACCTGTTTGTCATGTCTGGCTCTTGGAAAAGCGCTGGTTTCTGTGGAGTGTTGTGGTGAATTCTGTGCATTAGGGAGAAGGTGTGCCCCTTTCAGGGCACCCTTCCACCTTTGAGCCTAAAACTTTCTAATGTTTGTGGATCATCTGTAGAGCTGGATTTGAGTTGTCAGAAGTTTTATGTGATGTACACTGAGAATTTTAAGAGCTGTTCATCACTGTGTATGTCTGTATGGTACATATGGTATTCATATAGAATTCATGGCTTTTCTCCTTGCTAAGAGGAAAATTGGCTGTGTTTCTTTTGTTACTATGTGGCTGAAGTTGTCACCTGAGTTCTTAAGCATTTTGTTTTTCTGCTGTATTAGGGTGGGCTTAGTGAAGTAATTGTTTTTATTTCTTTCATTTTTCTAGATTATAATGAGAATGCTTATAGTACTCTGTAAAGCTCTGGCCCTGCTCATCATTGGCATGGAACTAGCTAGCACTTGTTTTCTTCAGTTTCATTTTGGCTTGTAGCCTCTGACAAGCTCCATATAACCATGTACATGCCTGGAAAGATGCCACACTGGCCTTCTCCTGGCCTCTAATGTCAGAGGAAAGATTTTTAAACCGCTACAGTCCAGTCCCCTCCCCATCACAGTGCCATTTACTCTTTGACCAAAGGTCATCATGTGGGTCACAAAGCAATCCACCAGCCAGCTTCTAAAAATACCTGGGACTGCTTTAATAGCTGTAGAAATTATATGAACTTATATATGTGTGTAGTGTTGCAAGGCTTGATGCTCACATCTTGCTTGCCACAGGCTGAGAATGACAGCTAGTGACACCCAGGAACTGGTCAGTGCCAAGTTTTTCTCTCTGTAGGATTGGTCTCTATTTAGGTTGAGGATGGGCACTGACCTTTAGGGCTGTACTCATCCCCTTTTTCTGTGTTCACAAGATCATATCCAGGGAGGCTGGAGTTGGCAAATAGTTAGGACGTGCTGAAAGCCCTGATGAGCTCCTGGGCTGTTTGCTATTTCCTCTGCCCTGCCCCAGTTGTCCAGGTGGCAGTGATTCACAATAGCTGTGGCTGTACACTTGAAATCTAATGGACTTAATGTCCTTTCCTGATTTTAGTACCTGGAAATGACATAATTCTGTACAGAAACCCTCATTCTCTGTGTGCACATGTGCTACATGAGTAGCAGTTATATTTTGTATTTCTGGTGCAAACAAGCATGCTGTGTAAGTGGAGTTGATACTAAGGCATAAAATGCTGTCACTTGATTGTGCACCAACAAGCCTGTCAAGTTATTCCTCTGTACTCAGTCATCCATTTTATTCTGGACTTGCTCCAGTTTTCTGAAACCTGAGGAACTTCTAAGCTTGCTCACTTGGAAAAATAAACCCATCAAAACCAGTAATCTTGCCCAAAATATTTGTTTTGTTCTGCAGCATGTAAAACACTCTCCAGAGTGACAGCTGGTAGAGAAAAAAATTCCACGTATTTCAAAAGCCATTGCCTTGTGGTTCTGGGAATTTAATTCATGCTGGTACTTCAGAGCACTCATTTCCAAATACAAGGCAGTAGCACTACTTTTTGTATGATTTCCTTTACTAAGTCTGGCTTTGTGGTGTCATGTAGGAAATGGGGGATTCTTTCCATGCACCCCCTGTAGCAGCAAAGTCAATTTTCCAAGTAATCATGCTGGAGTCCTCGATTGATCAACTTTAAGAAGTTTGATGTTGGCTCAAGGCCCATTATTCTCTTCCTTCCAGGAAGAATAATAATAGTAGCCAGTAACCAAACAATCTCTTTAAAGCAAAATATTTGCAACCAAATCATCTTAGACAGTACTAAATGTAAACATAAGCAGGCTGCAGTGTAAGCAAGCCCAGCTTATGCACTGTTGATATCAATCAGATGAAATTCCTTGGAAGTCTGATTTTTACTGTGTACCCCTCAAAGCTTCCAGGAACTCATCATTACTGCAGCTCACAACCCAGTTTGTTGTTGTTCCCATTTCTTATGCCTGCAGCCCTCTCCCTGGGATCAAGTTTAATTCTTGCACAGTTTAGTCCTCGCTCACTTCACTGCCAGCTTCGGCAGAAGCAGGCGTTTGGTTTGTGACACTGCCGGACCTTTGAGCGGATGGTTCTGCTCTTTGTTACAGACAGAGCAGAAGGTGCAAAGGCTCAGACTGAGTGGTCAGGATTGGGGGAGAGGGCAGGAATGCTTTTTGCCTGTGACAGTATTAGCTCGCAGCAGCCAGTTTAAAGTGGTTGTGAAATTGGTGCCTGAGTTTGCTGAATTTTGAGAAAGGATAGGTGAGTCTTAATATGCGGTGAAGATAGTGACGCCTGGTTGTCTGTGGCTTTGTCCTGTGTGTTTTGTTTTGCCATCACTCTCCCACTGCAGCACCTCTGCTCTGTGCATGGTTATGGTTTCAAGTTTCATGTCATGTTTAGCTGCCTTTTTTTTTTTTTTTGCTGGCCAGTTCAATAAGACACATGCACAGCTGGGCTGGGATGCGCTCGTGGTGTCCAGCCAGCAAAGATCGTCCTGCTTTTCTTCTGTAAGAGCACCAAGAAGGCCTACCTTTGGTGTCTGAATGCTGCTTTTATTGCTAATTGTAAACACCAGTATCTTCAGGACAGGGTGTGGGAGGGCACCATCTCAAATCCAGCTCTTCAGTTTTACTAAAATCAGCCCAATTTTGAAATACAGAACACTATAATGTAGACAAGCGGAAGGAGATGTGATAGAGCTGCATTTATCTCCTTTTACAAAACCAGAAAAGAAATGTAATGCAAGTAAAAGATTGGCTGGAGAATTTTTAATATTAAAAACAATTTTCCTGGCAATGCAAAATGTGCAGGATACTTCAACTTGTGGATTCCCTCCCCCCACACAATTTTATTCTTGTTTGCCATTTCTTGGCATTCTGCAGTACTCATTCACGCAAGAGAGCTACTGTATGCGTGTGTATAGTGATAGCATCACAAACTATATAAATATCTTTTTGTGTCACATGTGTTCAGTGAGAATATAAAAAAAAGAGGGGGTTGATGCTGTTCTTTGTTATCTGAAGTGGTAGAAAGCAAACTTTCTTCCATTGCAATGGTTTTGGCACAGCTCAAATTGTCCCTCTTGGGTGGTTGTGTAACACCAAGGACCTGGAAATTAGGTTCTCTGCAGTGATTCATATTCAACTGCTTCTCTCCCTCCTGCGCTGTCCTGATGTCAGAGAGGAGTCTCCTCAGTGCAGCCACGTTCCCCGGGCACGAGCAGTGGGCGCAGGTGGGAGTTCTTTGTGTGTGGATCTGCGCAGTGCATTATCACAGCTTGCAGGGCTAATTTTAGGCTTCTGAACTCAGGTATTCACTGATAGTGTGAGTGTTTATATTGAATCTAATGTTGTTGATGTTTCGGGGATTTTTTTCAATGGCTTCAAGTACTGTTGACAGAAAATAAAACTTAAAGCCTCTTGTAATATTTAGTACCAGGAGAAGAATTTCCTAATTTCATTGCCTTATATAATGGGTTGCTTTTACTACGTTAAGTAAAATTACTTTTGCATTTGTCACAGTACACTGGCAGCACGTGATTTCAGTGTGCCACATGCACAATCCATTTCAAGGTGAAACCCTGTGAATATTTGCTGCATAATGTTACTCAGAAGCCTTTAGATATTGGAGAATAGTAGGTAAAAATGCACAGATTGAGACAATTGGCATAGATGCTGTTGCTATAACATAAGCAGGCAAAAAATCCCACTGCATTCTCCATGCCATTGTGTGCCTTCCCGGGGGCTGAGGCTGCTCTCTCCCTGTGTGAGTGACCCGTCATGCCTCTCCCTTCCATTCCAGCTCCTGCCTTGATGCCCAGCTGCTGGGTTTTCTTAGTGGTTAGGTTCTTTGTCCTCACTCTTACCCAGAAGGGAGACAGCTTTCTGCATTGTTCCATGTGGGAATTATGTTGCCCGATCTTGGTCAGTTTATTTGTGGAACAAGCAACTAAATAGAACTTACTTACCCTCTTGTACCTAATATAAGAATGGGCCAAATCAAAGACTAATAATTCTAACTTCTAAGAAAAACACATCAATGTTGGTTCCTCACATAGTAGTTCAAAGTCAAGAATTTCAAGAACCACTAAAATCTGTTGGAGACTTACCCAGTTTTAATTATGGGTGTGAAATAGAAGAGTGTACAATAGAAACAAATCCTCCAAAAACATGCATGCCTCTGGTACTAATTTTAGTGGTGGAAGGAGTAGTGTTTTAAAAACAGCGTAATCCAAGGAAATGTATTTGTATTCCTGAGTTGTCCTTAACCATTAATGGGTAGGTGACATGAGCTGTCAACTTCTTGAAATTTGGAGCCACAGAGGAACTGGTTGTTGTCTTGTATTCTGAGTGCATAGAATGTTAGTACTTAGTATCTGTAGTTTAGGATTTAGTATTAATTTCTAAGCTTGGTAATGGGAGCAGTAGCCTCCAGGTTTCTGCAGGTTTCTTTAAATAAAGAAAAAAAGTCCCAACTCAAACAAAGTCTAATCTGCTGAAATGATACTCCTTTCTTCTGTTTAAACCTTCTTAATGAAGAAAAGTAATATACTAACACACTGATGCTAATACATAAAGGTATTAGTACAAGCCAGCTGCCTCTCTTCTTGGCAAACTTCTTATTTTAGTCAAAAAGTAATTTGCTTGGTTTTAAAAATATATTTGTGTGTAATTTGATAAATGAGGGAAGACCAAAAATTTCAGCTTTGATTTTTAACTTAAGAGCAAAAGCCACAGACTGTTTTTTCCTATTCCTTTTGTCAGCAGAGATGCTGTAATTTTTATAAGTGATTACTTAGGACATGGTCCAGAAAATAATCATTTGGTAAAAATTATATTTTACTGTCCACGTGCTGGCTTTGGGTGGAAATCAGACCTTGATGGTCAGACCTCAGAGCATGGAGACTTAGGATGTGGAGACCCATCCGGAAGTTCAGAACAGTAAACAGTAGAGTGAATTTTTGCTGCTGGAAAAGCACAGCAGGAGTGTCCAACGGTGCTCTGCCGGGGTGGCAGGGACTGTGTCCCTCGGACCACCGCCAGCCCAGGGAGCGGCAGCTTTGGGGATGGTGGGTGCCCCCAGGCTGGGCAATGTCAGCCCAAGGAGGGGTGGCTGTTGACAGGCACATTTGCTGGAGGAATTGTTCTGGAGCCGCTGGCAAAGGCCTGGCAGCTCGCCATGGGAATCGTAAGAGCATCCACAAGCCTGGCGCCGTGGCTGTGTGTGAGCAGGGCCGATGTCACCCCCGCGGCTCCAGAGCCCGTGGCTGGCAGCAGGCAGCTCTGTGGGTGAAGCCGGGGCTGGGCAGGCTTTGGGGCAGCTTTGGCCGCAGCTCTGTGGGTGAAGCCGGGGCTGGGCAGGCTCTGGGGCAGCTTTGGCCGCGGGGTGCCCGAGGCCAGCCCGGAGCTCCAGTGGCCGGACGCGGCCGGCGGCACTGCCCGCGGAGCCGCGGGCCTCGGCGAGCGCTGTGCACGACGTGGATAATCCCACAGCCAGGGATTAAGCGCTGCGAGCGGCCCCATGAGCGCTTCTGAAATGTCCCCAGAGCCGTCTGGCACAGCTCCAAAAGCGGGCAGGCAGCGAGCTGGCCACGGACAGGGACAAACTGAGGAGCTCTGATCCTCCAGAGCTGCGGGCCCGGCACAGTCAGTACCCGACAGGGCCAGACGCTGCTTTGAGTTGTTTCCCTGCGTAAACTTGAAAATCCCAAAAAGCCACAGCTCAGATGGGGAGACTGGGAGGAGAAAAAATAGCAGTCAAACCGTAGACAGTCAATTGCAGTCCTGTCAGGCCCTTAGATAAATTGGCAGCTGCTAATCAAAATGTTAATTAAAGAAACTATTAAGAGTGTGTTCATTTTAGCTTGTTTTTCTGAGTATGCTCACCCGTGTAATTTACAAATCAGAGGGCAAACACATTCCTGTTACAGCTCTGCGGCTGGCTGGCTGGCTGGCTGTGGGCAGGATGGTCTGTGCTGCTCCGGAGGAAATGGGAAAAGCAGGCACAGCGTGCGTGTGTCAAGTGCAGTCATGTTTTTCATTTAAAAGGTTAAACTGCACAAACATTTTAGTTAGCACATCCTAATTACAGCATTACTCCATTCTTTCAAAAGGAAGTGTGAAAAGGCTGGTAATATTTAATTTGAAAGACACTGTTGTGCAGGCACAGGAGGTCTGTGCCCTCGTTTGACTGTATTAGTGATTTCCCTGAGATTTTGCTGCGGTAAATTTTTAATTAGTGTATAGTTAACGTGGTCAGTGTTTTAAAACATGAAAACAGTTGTTTTATGTCAGTTCTGATTTACTAGTGTTACTGAAATAAGCAGCAATGATCCTTTTTTATCCTTCAAAATGTACTAATGCCTAAAAATGGTAAATTGGGGTAATGTAAGGATTTGACTTAAAAGAAGAAACCAAGTTATTTGTTTTCCACTGATGTTGCAAATTGCATGTTTACATTTCAAGAGATTTCAAATTTTGGAAATTTGAAAAATATTGCAGTACCTCACCACAGGTTTGCTTCCCATCATCCTTTTCCATCGTGAAAGAGTTAAAAATTTTGCGTTTAAAACCTCAGAACAGAAAGTGGGGTGTTAGCTGTGCAGGCAGAACCCCAGCCAGATCCCTCATGCTGTTCTTATTACTTCATGAGTTTTTCCTGCGAGTGGGCACTGCCCGTAAGTGTGGAGTGTCCTATTTGCCAGAGGGAAGCACGGGGGTTGTCACATCCAGAGGGTGTGAGTGTAACGAGACAGGTGAGACATGGGTGTGACATCAGAGAGAGCCCTGGGAGCTCCTTTCTCAGTTCCATCGGTCAGCGCTTCCTCGACTCTGCCATGAGCAGAGAGGGGATGTGTAGTTGGCCAGTTCAAATAGCCATGTACATGTTTATATTTTATTTTTAATCTTACAAAGCATGTCAGTGCATATCATGGCAGTGGATATCACTAGTTAGTCACGCAGTGCATAAGAAAAATATTTGTGCTCAGTGTCTTTTTATCCTCTAGTTTCTTAATGATGAAATCACGAAGAATGTGATTTCCTTAGCTGACATCACTGTTTTTGTGTATACCCTGTGATATTTCCTCTTATTTTCATGTTCAAAACAAAGTCAATTCCCTCTTCTTGATCTCTTTGTGTGGAGAGCTTTCCATTTCAAGGCCTTTCTTTTACACCCATCTTCAGAACTTTGAGTTAGACTATAACCCCCTTTGTATTTTAGTTCACTAACAGCTTTTAAGCAAGTTTTCATTGTCAGCACCTTTTTTTTTTTTTTGGTAGCAGAACAGAGTCTGGCAGTCAACATATAACATTTAAAGTTTGCTACATGTAAAGAAATAGCTATAGGGGAAAACATTTAATTCCCGATCTGGCGTGAATAGAAGCATTAGGAAGACAAAAGCCAGGCAGGATAGGTGAGCTCATCTGAGGTCATGACACAATATTGTACTATGTGATAAGGTCTTCTAAGGAACATTGCTGATGCTGTAGAGGCAGAACATGGTGTTAAAGATGTAAACCTAATTTTGTGGGTAGAGAATGGGCAGAGAGAGAGAAATGCAGAAATTAGGTGGTGATTCTTCCCTTAATTCTTTATTCACCTCTTTCAACACACCATTCTTTATTAATCTTCTGCTTACCAAAGTTTTTATTAAACTTTGGAATAATGTTGGAGTGTGGTATTGTTTTGAATTTGCTTTATACTTTTTTTGTAAAACTGAAGCTTTTCTTTATTGTCGTTCAGGGTAAATGTACACAACTGGAAAACTGTTGTCTTATATTTTTGAGAAAGCTGACCCATACTGCAGCTTGACTCACTGCTTGGTCTTTACTGCTTAGCTCTGTCTGATGCCCTTGTTTGTCATCACTGTGGCTTTTCTGAAGTTTATTTCAAATAAGAATTATTTTTTTTAATAGCGAAAGAATGACTTACTCAATACCTGCCTTTTAATCAGACAGTGCAGGTATTGTCATGTCATCAACAGGCTACACAGAGATTAGTGCTCATAATGTGGATGTTATAATCTCTCCATGGCCTGATTACCATCGAAGACACTCTACTGTCCTTCCGTAATAACTTTGCCATATTTGTATTCCAGTGCCTAACAGATTTACAGGACAGTTACTGTCCACACCTTTTGGCAAGTTCACTGGGGAACCGTACCAGAAGTGTGAGCTTGGATGTTATGCCACTGTCTTTTTGAGATGTTAAAGCCCTTGCGTTTGGATTACCTGAGCAAAGAGGAGGGATGGGGTAAACATCCTTCTCTGGGTGATGAGGGGAGACATTCCAACAGTAGATCTCACTGGCTCCATTTTTGCTTGTGGTTCTGCTCCATGAATAATTTAATGTCCTGCCTCTATCAGTTTTCCCACGTTGTTCTCAAGAGTCTTACTGAGGGGTCTGAGTGGGCTCTGAATATCTCAAGCAAACCTGATGGAAGTGTCCTTAATTCCAGTTTGCCACTACACAACACAGAAAACCCCCTTCTGTCTCCAGGCTTGGGATGGCACTATGCTTGAGGCTATTTTACATCTCTTGGGGGAAAACCCATGTATTTTAAGGAGGAATTTTAAATCCTGTGGAAATTGATTACAGAACTACTTGTGTGCTGAATACAAGGAGGTTCTGAAAGGATTAGTAGCAAATAAGGAAAAATGAAAAAACTGGTTGTGGAGAGGCAGTAGTTGGAAAAGGGAGATACTTGAAGGTTATTTATTTAAATACATTAATTTATTGTTACATTCTTTATAACTATGTTTACAATCTGGTCCTCACTCTCTTTTCTGTGGTGGCAGTCTTAGATGTCAGGGGAAGTGTGCTGGATTTGGGGCTATTCTGCAGCAGTTACCATAGAGGAGATGGCATTCCTGCCCAGGTAATGTGTTCTACTAGAGAATTAAAACCCATCTTGGCTATGCTGTAGTTATACCATATACAGCATAATTTATCCTAAATTAGAGTTACAGAATTATCTCCTCTTTGAAATATTTTAAAGTAGTGAAGTTGGCATTCAGAATCTTACTAGTGAAGATGAACTTTTCCCACTTCTCCCTCTCTTTTCTTCAGTGGCAGCAACAAAACTGGCCCTGCTTACACATAATTTAACACACATTTATCTAATGTATTTTGCACAGTGATCTCTTGTGAGTGTATCTTGGTTCTCCAAAATAAATATCTAGGAATACCGTAAAGTTACTGTGCTGAATATTTTTCAAGTGAGCAAGTGCAAGACATAAGGTTGGATCAGTATTGCTTGGCCATTGTCTGTTTAAAAGATATTATATATGGCTGTTTTAGTGCCACAAGCATACATGACTATCAGTTGGCTTCTTTTTGTGGTTTTGCTTAATGCTGAGTGATAAACAATATCAGCTGCCAGATGCAAACCAATGTTTTTTTATGAAACAGTAAGAGAAAGCATCTCAGAACGTGACAGATTGTACTGGTGCCCATCAGGCCTTGTTGGTCTGTCATACTGGCTGCTTGGGATCCATAATTATTCTATTTTGTAACTTTCTTGCTGAGGTGAAGATGACTTTGTTCAGCTGCTCTCTGTTTAGCTAAAGGTGTAAGGTCAAACACCACACAATTGAGGATGAAGCGACTTCATCCTGACTTAGAGTGTGCATAGAACTGATGGGATGATTAAAGGGACATCAGTGGAAGATTAAGGCAGAATCCTTGGTATCTAGGTCCTGTGATTAGAGCAGGATAATGAAGCAGCAATAAGTGAGTGAGCAGCAGATCAAGCTCCTGCACAGACCAAGCAGCTGCACCCTGCCAGGGTGGGAGCAAAGGAAGAATAATTTGCCTGCTACGCCTGTGATTGTTTTAGTTCCCAGTTTCTCCTGCAAAATCCTCACAGACCTAATTTTTTTTTTTGTATCTTTGTCATGGTGAGATCAAAGTGATGGTGGGCTAGAGCTGCAAAAGGGATTTTAGTTGCTTGCCGAGTAAAATAGGAGCTGTGTTGAGGTGCCTTTCCATAGCAGTGTTTGTGCTCTGCTGTCATGTCACAGATCTGATCTTCCTGGAGAAATGAGAAGACAAAGTCAATTAGATCTCCAGGTCAATTAGCTCCATTACTCTAGGAATTAAATACTCTTACTGACAGCAAATAAATTTTTTATTCTCAGGTAAAAGATGTTTGTTTTAATATGCCTAAATTTCTCAAATGGCAAGTCACACAGTAGCTCAGTATGATGGAGGAAGGGACAAGTTTGCTTTAAGTTTCACTGTTATCATGCTTATACTTTGTGATACAGACATATGAAATAACAATTGCTTAAGCATAAAGGGGTATTTATGCTTTGTTTCAATATACACATCTAATCCTATAATTTGAGGAGTACTCTTACATTTACTCTACACAATACTCTTAACCTGTGTTAAGGCTTTTTCTGAACGTTCACTGAAGTTACATGTCTGACTGGACCAAACTTGTGTGTGCTCTCCTGGGTGTGCTTCGTTTTTACCGCAGCTGCACCAGCACTGACACAGGGCACTTTGACTTTTTGCCCAGTCCTTATGTAAGGAGTCGGTATAAAAAAAATGAGTTTATGAAACTTGATCTGTACATCTTGTATTTGCTGCCCAAAGCTATTAATTGATGCCCAGAGAGAATGAACAGCACAAAATACTTCCTAGCTTTTGGGAAATAAGCACAGACCTGGGAGGAATGTCTTGCAAATTTTTAAGAGTATTGTTGCTCTTAAATTGTTTTTTCTTTTTTTTCTTTTTTTGTAAACGTGCAGCAAAGAAAGTAGCATTTTAGGAAAAATCGTATGCTTTTTTCTATAAAAGGTTACCATCTTTTAATATAGCAAGAAGTTATGAATCTCAGTAAGTCCAGTTATTACTCATTGATAGAAGAATAAGCAGTAGTAGCCAAACACAGTGAGAAGCTTTCTCTTTTTTTTTTTTCTTCTTTTTTTTTTCTTTTGCCCCTTCCAAGTTACTTTTTTGCATTTTGTCAGAGATTACTGCAGGTTTAGTAGGAAATAGATAACGGAAAACAGGATTTTTAAACCCAAGAAAGTTGTCAGCCAGACTAAGGGCCAGGTGAAGTTTTTTTTAAGCTCTGGAAGAGATTTATGTTATCAATATTTATTTTTTCAGGAAGTCCTGTGTCCTTTGGCCTGATGCATATATAATTCTTGCTCAGCTGTAGCACAGAAATGCTGTGTTTTTCCAACTTGATAGTTAAGAGTTATCCTGGTCATGGAACAGAGACATCATTTGCTGGGATGCCACCTCTTTTCACAGCTTTTTAACTCTGTCCAGTCCTTTTCCATAGTGTCACAAATCTGTTGTATAAATGCAAAGATATTTAAGGAGGAGTTCATCTGTTAAAGTTTAATGTTGAATGCAGCTTTCATTTTAAATCAGATTCTTTCCAGTGCTGTGGTATTGAAGAAGACTTTCTGTTTCTTTGTCCAAAGCCAAAACTTACATTTTTTCTGATATTTAAAAAGCAAAACAAACCAACAACAACAACAAAAAAAATCAACAGGAAAAACCCAAGGAGCAACCCAACCCAAGAAAGCCCCTCCTTCCCCTAAATTTTTGAGTTTAGAATCATCATACACATTTGCAGAATTGGAAATATCTCTTTGATGTGCTGTATAAGCATTCATGCGTTTAAAAAATTGTTTTCCTGTCAAGAGTTATGTGAAGGGATGTGAGTGCCAACTCTTAAAATTTGAAAACTGAACACCTGGAGATAGTTATATTTTTAAATGTTTTTGGGCTGAGTCAGAATTCATGACAAATGGGAACTATGTTAAATTGGCAGAAGATTAGTAGATTTTATTATTATAATATGCTTAGCATAAAAAGCATGGTGGTCTTGATTATTCGGTGACAGTTTGTGTAGTAATTTTTCCAGTAAAAGACTGTGTCAGTCTGTCAATAATTATATTCATTAGATCAAATATGCAATTCTTAGCACGTCTGGTTTCAAAAATAATATTAGCTTTCTCTATTAAGATGAGACTTCAGTGCTCTTCACATGGTTTGCAAAACAGATCTTAAGCAGATTTCACTTAAAACCATGAATGTTATAAAAAGACTGAAACATTAAATATAAGCAAATTGTAGTAGCGGCCCTACCTCAACTTGTATGTATGTCAACCAAAAACAGGTCTAGGCAGGTTGTGAAAAATGAGCTGAAAATTCATCTTGTTTTGTTGATAGACAACACAAGTCGTGGTTATGCTCAGAAGTGGTAAGTGAAGATTTCGCAGCCCTGGAATGTTACAATATCTGTTTCAGAAATTGTCCCAGAATTCCAGAAAAAGTTAATTTGATGGGGCTTTTTCCAGGAGTGAGCTGTGTGTCTGTGTATGGAAATCCTCTCTGACAGGTAGACTGTAAACTTGTGTGTGATCAGCTGTTAGCCTTAGTTCCTTTAGGTAATTTTCTTTATTATCATCAGTTTAAAACACTTTATATTAAACTCGCTTGGTTGAGCCTGCTGCTATTAAATATTTGTGCAAATAGCAGTAGCATCTCAGTTTGGTGCCAGAACAGTGCCAGTTACAGTTGCCAGAAGAGAAATGCTCCTATCATCCAGATTAATAGCTGAGATGACTATTTTGTCTAGTTTCTTCCTAATGACAGAATGCAAGGAGGTTCTCAGTCTTATTCTAGTCCCTTCTTTTCAACTGCTAGGTTTTTTCAAGAAAGTAACACTCTCACTTCCTTCAAAAAGCAAAAGTCATCATAACAAACTCCCAAGAATTGCATTAGTCATCCACTGGCTTATTGGAGATTGTTTGCAACTGTGATAAGCACTTGGATTCTGAATTTTCTAAATATACAGAATGTGCAAGAGTATTGAGCAATGTTTCTTATTATCTCACAGGGTGTAACATCCCTGAACTAATGGCCCTCAAATAGTAACTTAACAGAGCTGCTCAGGGATTCTTGCCATTGCTATAAAAAGCCATTCAGCAATAAGCACTGCGTCATATTAGAAGCACAGGCATTTATTAGAACATAAATATGCTAAAATATTTCATTTACAGACTCTTCAGTGGCAGATGGTTCTAGAAAACTAAGTGGATGATTTTGATAACTAATTGTTTTAAAGACTACAATTTTAAAGCAGTTGTTCTTGAGGTGGGTGATAAGTTACTGCATTTGTTTGATGTTTTTGTCGGGCATTTCACACTTCTTGGTAATTACCCCTTCAGAAGTGATGAGTATTTTGCAAAACTTTGCAGAAGGTTTGTTAGTTTGTTAACTGCACCCATTTTTGCAGTTAAACAGAGAAACACACAGAAGTTGGCTCAGTTTCTTTCTTAGTCTAAGCTCTATATTAATTCATTATTTTTATTTTTCTGAGCTAATGAACACATTTCAAGTGCTTCTTCCCCACCTCTGTAAAAAATTGACTTGCCAGATGTCGGACTCCTGTGTCTTCCTCTGGCACTGCTGGAGCAGCTGGGTTTTGCCCCTGATTGTTGGTGCTGCTTTGTCCCAGTCCTGCTGGCAGGGGCAGCAGTGGGGTGACGAGTCCCATGGCACTGGTGCAGGGTTGGTGTTGTCCTGTTCCACGGCTTCCAGCTACCAGGGCAGTCCTGGCTGGCCACCACTGGAGTGACTTGTCATTGCTCTATTTCAGATTGAGGGAAATGGGTCATATAAGCAGAACACAGATGTACTAATTTACATTTCCCAGAGTGCTACAGGCTTCTGCACAGGTTGCACTGGACTTGGCTGTCACTCTTGGCTGCAGTTGTAACTTCATGAGTAGCCTGCTGCTTCCACAGTTCACTTAAGTCAAAATCTGTAAGGTGATCCTGAGATTGATCACAGGTGGATTTGGGCACCTCTAACCATACTTGGCTGTGAAAGAGGTGTTACCACTGCCTTTCCACTCCCTTGACAGACCTCTTTCTTTTGTGTCTCTTAGATCTGTGGTTTTCATTTACTTGATTGCCAGAAGTGTCTTTTAAGCAGGTGTTTATTACACAGATCCTCGAGGAATCACAGGTGTCCAAGTATCAGTTAGCACACAGTCCATGAACATGTCTGTGTAGGCAGAACTGGAAGCTGCCAGGTGTTTTGAGAATTCATGGTTCTAAAGAACTGCCTTTACAATAGACACTATTTTACCTGAAATGGTTCTAGCAACATAGAATTGTTCATGGTTTGGTGTTAATTAAATAGCACATTCAGTGACGGAAACTGACCTCTCATAATTCAAATACTCAGGTTTTTGTAGAAGAATATCTGTTGCTACTTTTGATGTTGCTGCTAAATAGAAGCAAGAGGGAAAAAACCCAACCAAACAAGAAACAACAATGCTCAAAAAACCCAATGTAGGTCAACATTTGAGCTGTTCTCAGAGGTGTTCCATACTGAAGGTCTAGCAGATCCTACCAAAAGTTTGTCACGAAGTAGAAGTGAAAATGTTGGATTCAATATAATTTTGACGATTAGGAGACATACTTAACAGATAATTCTTATCCTTTAAGGAAATATGATATTTAAGCTTGCCTGGCCTGAGGATAGGCATCTCCTGGCTTTGTGTGTCTGTGGTCCAGAGCTGATTGTTTGAGATGGAGGGAGAGCTAAGCTTTAGTGGCTGGGAAATGTAGCTCCCAAATCTTAAGGAGACGCCAGTAACCCTCTGGAGACCAGCACTGAGTGGAACCTCATGGATTACAGAGAGGCTTGAATCTTCTGTGCTCTGTGTGTGGCAGGGGACCTCCCAAACCAATAAAGATGCTAATGGAGTAAATGACAACATGAAGTATTTATGAATTCTTTTTGTATGGGCGCTTAAAACCCCTTTTCACTCTTTCAGAAAGAAGACACAGCTCCTCCAGCAAGCCGCCTTTGACTCCTCCCTCCTCTTCAGTATTTTCCCTCATTTCATCTTTCCCTTCAAAAAACAAAGGTAGCAGTGGAAGTGGGAGCAATCGTTCATCCAGTGGAGGTACTAGTGCATCATCATCAAATTCCAAGTTGTTGAAATCACCCAAAGACAAGCTGCAGATCAGCGGAAACAACAGGTTAATCCATTCGGTACAGCACAGCAAAGTTCCCCATGACAAAATGTGAGTATGCCTTTTGACAGAGAATTAAATGTCCTTACTTACGTAGACACTGCTATGTCAAGAGAGTTTCCTTTTGTTTCAGAGGGTTTTGGTTTAAGAGATAATAATTTTAAACTCCTCCAGATCTTTTCCCACAGCCTAGTCAAAGATTATGGATAATGCTCGTAACTGTGGTGAAGAAGAACTCTTGCAAAACTGCATCTTAAATCACCATGAATAAAGGTCATTTTACTAGAGGCTCCTAATTCTTTGATGTAATCTGCATACCTTGATCATAAGGGAGTTTTAGCTCTGATTCAAGTGATTTTTGACCTGCACATGTGAGATAACAGCACTGTTGATAAAATTTACTGCCACAGTGCATTTCTCACTGGACATAATGGATCCATTGCAGTTGCTTTGGAGAGTTTGCAGTGATACTGAGTCCATGAATCCAAATAATGATTTCTGAAGTCCCTGGACACTCTGAAATATCGGGGAAATGGGGGAAAAGAGGACAGAAGATATTACGGAGATAATAAAAAAAGTGAAAATTAAAAAGATAATGGGAGGAAGGTCTACATTTGTATTGGGAATAGATCAGAGTACTGTTGAATAATAACATATTTTAACTATTTTTTTTCTATTTTTCTCCCTTTGTTTTTCATAAATAACAGTATGACTCCATCTGTCAAAGTGGAAAAGATTCATCCAAAGATAGATGGTGCCCAACTGAAAGCTGCTGTTGGTCCAACTTGTTCTACTACTGTGAGTTCCTCAATAAAGACTGGCCTTAATTGTCCCTCAATACCAAAGCCACCCTTGCCTTCCCCTGGACAGATACTGAATGGTAAAGGTCTTCTCTCTGTGCCTCCATTTTTGGAAAAGAAACCTGAAGAAAATACGAATAATAGGAAATTTTTACATAAAAGATTGTCAGGTAATTATTTTTTAATTATTATTAGTTATATTTCTTTTAGTAGAAATACATATACAGAAGTAAGTTCCAGAAGTAAATTAAAACTCCTGTAACACTGTAACTTGTAGGAAGAGTTTTTTAATATTATAATTTAAATGTATAATTTGCCATACATTTTAAGGATGCAAACACCTTGAAATTGGCTTTTCCTTTCAGAAACCTGTACAGATCTCAAAGCCCTGTCAGTTCTAACAGTTTTAAAATTACACTCTTCTACTATCTCTAAAGATTTTAGTTTCCTTTTTTTCTATATAGAAGGTCCAAATGTACGCAGAAAACAGTACTAGCACCTAATGAACTCCAAAATGGAAACCCAGTCTGCTCTTTACACTTTTTAACACAATTATTTTGAGTGTTAGTAGAATGATAGAAAAGTTCTTGACTTCAAAGCCAGCAAGCAAAAACCCACCATTTGTTTGTCACAATCCATAATGGTGATCTCTACTCCCAAGAGTCAGCACTGAATCCTCCTTTAGGGTCACTTACAGGTGTTTGAAGACTTGAGATCTGTATTTCAGCACACCATAAGCTTGCTGAGAGTGTAGAAAAATTCATTTGTACAATTTTATTGTGCATGTTTATTTGTACATTTGACTGCATCGTATTTGAAAAGTTTCTAATATGGTTAATTTTTATAATGAAACTAAATGTTAATATTTCAAAATGTCTTTTGATAACTTTTCAATGCTGTGTGTCTTTGACAGAGAGAGAATTTGATCCTGATATATACTGTGGTGTCATTGATGTGGAAACCAGGAAACCTTGTACTAGGTCTTTAACATGCAAGGTAGGATATCTGAATCAGAATAAGATTATCTGAAGTTAAGTTTTTATTCAAATTCCTGAG
Source organism: Orthonyx spaldingii (assembly GCA_013397795.1). NCBI lineage: Eukaryota > Metazoa > Chordata > Aves > Passeriformes > Orthonychidae > Orthonyx > Orthonyx spaldingii. The sequence goes on from VZTJ01011336.1 coordinate 5,232,440, forward strand.
GAAAATGATAGAAAATGGAGAACTGCAAATTTTTGCTGTTGGTAATTACCACTGTAAGTAGTACCTCTCAAAACATGTTGTTCAGAACCAAGAAGAAATTGGTTTTTGAATAAATAATTAACTGAACTTCAAAACCAATTTCTTAAAGTAACCTGGAGAACTGTATTTTTATATAAACCCTTTACACATGGATATTGACGTGGGGCAAGCTGTGTTACTCCACACGTAGGTAGCAGGGGGCCAGCGTGTTCCTCTCTGGGGGGTAGCCTTTGGGTTGTAGATCATGAGTTTTAAAATTCCTCATAAGCATTGAAAATATTGTTTATGCAGGATTTAAATAATTCAAGCTCTTCCACTCTCACACCCTCTCCTGTCCCCCCAGCAGAGTCTGCTGCAGGTACTTGGTAGGAATTTGTGTGAATGCTAACACGGGATGTACTGCTACAGCCAGCTCCTGGAAGAGCCACGGAGCATGCCTAGAGGTCAAACTCTAAATTAAACCATCCATAAAAACTTTCAGTCAGACAAAATGTATCCTGGGGCTCCAAAATCCTGGGGGACAGAGGGCTGTCACTTGTCCCAAGGAACCAAAAACCCAGATCTCCTGCACTTGTGTATTATTTTGCTGCTTTCCTGCAAAGCAGCTCTACCCTCAGTTTGGGAAATGTCTGGTAAATAAACCACCTACAGAACAAAGGTAAATGAAGCTGGCATTAATGACCCAGAGGAACTGAACTTGAACACATTGCCCTTTTGGAATTACAGAGGGGAGGAAATTGTTTTGCTAATAGAGGAGGGAAAAGCTGCAAGATTTTACAAGAGAAACAGGCAAATCAAAAGTGAAAAAGAGAAAGTGAAAATGTTTCTCAGCAATTCTCTGGAATATACCACTCATGAAATATTTTTTGGAATTGCTGTTTGTGTCTGAATTATGTGATAAAAATTTTTACCTACTAAAATGAACTGAATCAAACCCTTTGTGCCATATTAAAATGGTATTGTGTGTGACTTTCACAATTCAGAAAAATAGCTTCCATTTACTTCACCTTACTTAAAATTGATGCCATTTATACACATACATGTCTTACTGTCTGTAGTGTTCAGGACACTCAAAGAACTTTGAGTCCTCACTGACTCTGGATTCTGCTGGATGTTTTGAATTCCCTAGTATCTATTTGATTACATTAGTTTTCAAGGAATATGTTAGTATATAGTAGGCAGCACAGTACTTTTATAAATATTTTTCAGGTCTCCCATTAGAAGTTTCATTTTAAACATTATTTTGTTGAATATTTTTGTAAGTGAAAGTAAATATTTCCCCTTTTTGGTTTTGCAGGAGTTGGCAATTTAAATATCAATGTAAAAAAAGGTTTTCGGTTCTAGTCCTAACCTTATTAAAAATTTGGCAGTTTGATTTTTAAAAAGAAGTTTGAAAGTAGCCTTTACTGAATTGCTGGTTTTGTTACTGTGTGTCAGACAGGGATATAATCATCCACCAAGCAATTTTAAAGTTTGTTTTCTAAATCATATTTCCATGTGTTTGCTAAACCAGGACTGTGATGATTTTCTCTGTTTTGGAGCTCCAGACACGCATTTTGAGTGTTTAACTGCCACAAATGTCATAGCCCAGGATTAATGATTTATTCCTGATTCTGCAGACACATTCCTTAACCCAGCGGAGGGCTGTACAGGGTCGAAGAAAACGATTTGATGTGTTATTAGCTGAGCACAAAAGCAAAACCAGGGAAAAGGAACTTCTTCGACATTCGGATCATCATCAGCAGATGCCCCCTCTCAGGGAACCACATCCCTCACCTACTAAAACTTCCCAGGAGCTGCACCAAAATTCTCATGGAGTTACTCTTACAGAATCAAAGCCTTTATTACCTAATAAACCCAAACCTCACCCCCCCAGTCTTCCAAGGTAAGGAAAATCTGCAGATGCAGTGGGATGAAATGACTACTGGGAAGTTGATGAGGTGGATTTTTAGGGAACGATATGGATCTGTTGGACGGGGCAGTGTGTTTGCTCCAGGCCTGGTGCCTTTCTGCAATTAACAATTAATTACCTGCTGAGGGTAACTCCTGGTGAGGAGGGGTTGGTGTTTGAAGTAGTAAAAGCTGACTTGCATCATTGGAAGCAGTTCAGCAACAATTGGGCAACGCGGCTTTTCCAGGGGTACTACCATACCCTGTCCTTCCCCTCGGCACGTTACAAGACTATGGACAACACCAGCAATCTGTTAATGTAGATTTCTTTCTCTCAGTAACAGTAAGCACTTAAGGGGTGGAATTTTTAACTGGAGTTGGTTCAATAACACCTAGTTACTGCTTGCCTTCCCCAGGCCTCCAGGCTGTCCAGCCCAGCACAGTGGGAATGCCCCCAGTGAGTCTCCTTCTGTCCACGAGTCCCCGCACCCTCCCTTGCCTGCAGCTGAGCCAGCATCTCGGTTATCCAGTGATGAGGGAGAATGTGATGAAAAAGAAGAGCCTGTTGAAAAACTGGATTGTCATTATTCAGGTCATCATCCTCAACCAGCCGCTGTATGTTTTCAAAGTTAACCTCAGTCTCTTCCTGGCTCTAATTGTAAACAAGTTACTTTGGGGTTCTACGGGTGCTTTTCTGTAGGGCATGTGATTTTTTTTTTTTTTTTGGGCTATATTTCGAGAAAATTATTTTGTGGCCTAGCAGGCGGTAAAGGTTAAACTAGTTGCAAAATAAACATGCTAAAAAAAATGTGTTCATAGCTCACTTCCCCAATCCAAAAGAAACCAAAATGCCAGAGTACTAAAGATGAAATTGGTAACTGCTCTAAAGGGCTGTGGTTTTGGAATAAGGACATGTAAACAGTGTCTTTTTGGTGTAATTTTCTTATTGGACTCCCCCCTCCACACCCACACACATTTTCTGCTCAAGTTACCAATGTCACATAAAAGGTAGCAGTAAAGTATTTTAATATTTAAATCTTAACAGAAGTTAGTTAGTCTAACTAAAAGCAAATTTATTGCCTAGCCTGGATGTCAAATTATATCCTTTTTTTTTAAAACAGACTTCTAGCAGATAGTTGGTAGGTCCTCAGAAGCAGATATTACATAAATGTGTATGTGTATAATGTTTATACATAAACAGGCATACTTCTCTGTTTAATCAGAGGAATTAAAATTTGACTTCTTCTGTTAAGTATGGGAGTATTAGAAGAGATGAAAATTCTCAGTATATCAAGGCCAAAAATTTAAAATAGTTGTTAGGCCATAGACATAAAAACTCTTAAATTTTTTTTTTTTATCCTCTACTTAAACATCTAAAAGCATATTTATTATAAACAAACTGTTATTCAGAGAGTTGTCATTGAAAGTAGAAAACACCAATAAAAATCATGTCTTTTCAGTTTTGCACATTTGGTAGTCAGCAAATTGGAAGAGGTTATTACGTGTTTGACAAGCGGTGGAACCATATTCGATGTGCACTTGACTTCATGTTGGAGAAGCATCTTAATTCACAGATGTGGAAGTGAGTAGAAGTGAAAGAGTTCTTATTTTCTTGGTGTTTGTAGAAGTACATGGAACCTGTGATTCTAGTTAAAGAACAGTAATCTTGCGTTCAGACTGGAGGTTGATGATCTGTGCTTTACATTTTTTGCAACAATTAACTGTCAGTTTAATAACATCTTTCAGAGGCATTAATCAGCCCCAAGATACAATCATTTTAAGGTAGCATTATTAGACTGGGTATTAGTCTGAAGCATGGTGGCTGTGTGGGGTTTTATCTGTGTTTTTGTGTTCACCTGCAGGAAAATTCCTCCAGCATCCAGTAACACAGCATCAGTCCGTGCCCCACATCGGACAAACTTGATGCCTGCTTCTCAGCACGGTGTCAGTGCAGCAGGGTTCCTCTTACCCACCACGGTTATGTCATCGCCAGCCTTGGTCTCTCCTTCCTGTGTGTCTCTGAACAACAAGTTGGTACCATCCCATGGGACGACACTAAATGCCAACCCCGCTGCTCTGGGTGCAGTGGATCCCGTCTGCAGTATGCAATCAAGACAAGTGTCTTCATCCCCTTCAACACCTACAGTGCTTTCCTCTGTACCTTCACCTATGCCCAGCAAACCTCAGAAAATGAAATCCAGCAAATCTTTTAAACCTAAGGAATCTTCTGCTGGCAGTGGCACCTGTAACAGCACCGGCAGCGTCAGTAGCAGCGGCGGCTCAGGAAAGAAGCGAAAGAACAGTTCCGCAATGCTCGCACCTTCTCATTCCACAGAGTCCTTTAGAAAAAACTGTGTGGTTAACTCTGGAAACTCTGGGACCTCCTATCATCCCTCGGTGACAGCTTCGTCCCACAGCGTTGGCCTCAACTGTATGACTAGCAAAGCTAACTCAGTTAGCCTCAAACATGACCAATCAGGGAGGGGTCCTCCAACCGGGAGCCCTGCGGAATCCATAAAGAGAATGAGTGTGATGATGAACAGCAGCGACTCCACGCTCTCCTTAGGGCCATTTGTTCATCAGTCCAGTGAGCTGACTGTAAACTCACACAGCAGTTTTTCACATTCACATACTTCCCTTGACAAATTAATAGGAAAGAAAAGAAAGTGCTCACCTGGTTCAAGCAGCATCAACAGCAGCAGCAGCAAATCAAACAAAGTTGCCAAATTGACATCGGTGAACAATGTTCATGCAAAACACGCTGGTGCAATCCCAGGGACGCAAGGACTGATGAACAATTCTCTGTTTCATCAGGTAGGAAATCTTGTCTCGAACTAAGCCAGCATGAAATGCGTCCTCACATGCTTATAACACATGTGTTCTCTTAAGTGTTAAATAGGGAGCCAGTTCCAGATCCTGCTCAAGTAAAAGGTAGTTGTTCTCTTGGTCCGCTACTCATTTTGAGTGTTCTTATGGTACATTTATGCAAGACTTTTATAAAGGTACTAATTAAAAAAGCTACACTTCTGAAAGAAACTTTAAATGGGATATTTCAAGTTCCTTAGATGCTGTTGCCTGTGAATTGCTTTCAGATAAAATAAAATTCATTCCTCTTATTTATAAACCATAATTTTAAAAGTGAGTCTTGCCAGCCTGCCATGGAACTGAGCTGTGTGCCTCAGCCTAACTCCTTGTTTCTTTGTCAGGAATAAATATTCTACAAAGTAGAACATAATGATGCTGATAACACAACTGTGATACTGTGATAAAATAAGCCTATTATCCCAAGGTGTCATTGACTAACTTCTTAGTAATAATGAGATTAAATATAATAAATCAGATAATAAACCTTTTTAGTTGGTAAAGCAAACAGATATGCTATAAAGGAAGCAGATCTCATGAGTACATAAGATCCCATTTTTAAAATTAGTTTGGGATTTTGATTTTTTTAAAAGAAATCTCACTGGAAAAATAGCGTGTTCAGGATTAAAAATCCAAGAAACTTTGTTTTCTCTGCTGCTATAAACCTGAAATCTCTGTACCTGGAGAGCCAGGAGATTAGTAAGAGCTTTTTCAGAGTGGTTTCTTAATTTTCAGTTTCAACCACAGAGGAAGATTTTCACCTTTGTGTGTGTTTACTTAACAAAAAAAAAAAAAGCCTTCAGATGGCTGAATTTAATTTTTGGACTTACCTAATAATTACTATTTCAACTATGCAATATAAGTAAAATAGAAATATAATTTGAGTGAATTAAGAAGGAAATCGTGACTGAAACCATTATAACTTTGATGAGGAGGTTTGGTTGAGGATTTTCAAGGCTCAGACAGACCAACCTCGTGTTACCGAAGTTGCTTTGTGCCTGAGATTTTCCCCCAAATATGCCCTTGTTAGCCACGAAATCTGTTTTCAGTGCCTCTGGCTCACTGATCCTTCTCTCTTTTCTTGCCCCAAGCCGAAGGCCCGTCCCTGATAGCTGAAGGCACCACGGTGAGAAACAAACTGGACAGTTTTCACTACAAGCAAAACCTCCATCTGGATTTCTGGACTCCAAGATGCCTTGAGTTTTCCCAACTTCCCATGGTCCTCAGGTGTGGAAATCTACTGGACTGTCACTTAAACAAGGAATTTCCCTGAAGCCATGTCTGTAGCAGTGAATATACTAGAAGTGGACACTGGATGAAGTTCAGCCACATAATTGCTCTTATCAGTGTTAACAGTGGTCTGGACTGTTTGCTACAAATCTGTGAGATTTTCCTTACAGGAGTACATCATCTTGCCACTATTTGACATAGTTTGGCTGGGCAAACGAATGTTTTCTGAGGGGAAATAAACGTTACTGTGGACTTATTTTTATACTGATGGTGTCTTTTGTAGGTGATAGCTAACCAGACAGACACCCTCAACAGAGAGGACCCCGTGACAAGGGGAAAAATGTGTGAGGCACAATGGAAAGAAGCCCTCAAGAAGGGAATATGGCTTTAGTGTTTTTATAGCAATGTTCCTTTAATGGAATATAAAAAATAGCACAATTCAAAAGTAGTCTGTTTTGCCCAGCCTTTTGCAGGTAATTTGGGATAAGAAGCTATCAGGAGTTTAAAACAAAGCAAACCCAACAAAACCAGAAAAACTTGTTTGAGGCCATTGCTCGGAAAACAAGTATAAAAATGTCATATTTGTGTGATACAAAATCTATTTTCTATTCTTTTGAATGAGATTTGATTGTGGAAGAAAAGTTAATTTCGTTCTTTAAAAATTCCAAAAATACCAAACAAAGGCAAATAACCTCTAAAAACTCTATGCCCAAATAACGTATTTATTGACCTATACTGTATACCACAGGCCTTTGTTTTTTAAACAAATATAACTATTGATGAAATTAGGCTGGATATGTCTTCCTCTTCCAGCTGATAAAATTAGCCCTTTTAAAACTAAGTTTTTAAAATATTTAAATATTTTCTAACAACCGTAAAAGTCAGTTTCTTTCTGCCTTGTTTGTGTAACGAAATTGTTGATGTGTGATGCCTTCTACCACTCAGTAAGATTTTTTTTTTTTTAGTCAAAATTCTGGAATAAATGCCAGTTTGACAGCAGAGTTCACTGTGAAGCACTGGTTTGTGCATCACAGTCATCCCTGGCCCACTCAGGCTTTGTGAGCATGGGGGGCTATGCAGTTTTGTATAATCCAGCCAATTTTTATGAAGTATTTTGTCTTGCTTCAAAACACCTCAAAAATGAATCCCGCTGAAGGGCTCATTGTGTTATGGTTTGACTCATCTGGATGTTTTTGCTAAGTTTTTAAGCATCAGGTAAAGGCTCAAAACTGACTAAACTTTTATTAAGGGGGCAAAGCAAAGGAAGATGAAATCCTAACCAAGAAGATTTTTTTTTTTCTGCCTTAAAGGGGCACCAGCTATTGCTGAGAAGAGACAATCTGAGCCTGTCCAACTGTACACGTAGCCCAGCCTTCTCCCCATTCTGGTGGCAAGTAGTAAGTACATCAGGGAATCCAAAGCCACTCTGAGTAGCAGTTGCTTAGTTGTTTACCTAACGATGCTTTCAGTTTCTCCTGAACTTCCTATGAAATCATTGTTATACAGCAAAACAACAAGCCTCTATGCAGACACTTTAGCTTTGAATTGATACAAAAGATCACACTGAGAAAGCAATGTACTAGAGACTCTTATTATGCAAACTTTGAAAGAAAACCAGTAGACACCTTTTCAGGAACAAAAGGATTCGTATTTAATAGGATGCCCTGTTGAAAGGATTGTTAGAACTGCGATTGGTTTAACGTAAAAGGAACCAAAGCAAAACGCCACAAAGAGAAATCCAAGTGTATTAAATCCTGCATGTTTGGAGAGAAATCCATGCTCTGATGAAGTCCCTGGGGCAGAGCTTCCACTTCAGGATAGCATCAGTCACAAGTGCAATTTGACTTTTGGTAGAAACAAAGGTAAAGGAAACAAAAATTTGGCAAGATTGGACGCTGGCGAGTTTGTGATCGAACTCTCGTCTGGTTTTTAAGGTTCTGTTGATCTGAAAGCAAAATGGCAAATTTGTGCTTCTTCAGTAGCAGATGTGTACAAAGTGAATTCTTGATGGCTGCCCCTGCAGAGCCAGTGTGTGCAGCCACCTGCGCCGTGTGGGCTGGAGCCGCTGGGAGCAAAGAGTCCGAGCATAAATTCTGTCTGCCCTTATAGACCTGCTCTAAATATTATGTTTTAGATCTTGGTTGTAAGCAGAACATTGTTCCTGAAGCTTTTATTGTCACATAGTTCTTACTGTAAATAATTAAGGAAGCTTAAAATTAATTTTCCTTGCAAAATTGAATTTGCAGTGGCTGGGTTGTTTCTAGACAGATTTTGGTATTAATTTAAGAGATACAGTTTTTATAGTCTTTCCAACTTCTCGTTATGACTCCTGCAGTTTTCTTAACCTAAAAAATTGCTGCAATGATGAACAAAGAATTATACAAGAAAAAAAGCATACTTTTGTATCTTTATTTTGGAATTTCTTGTTCTATTATAAATATTGAAGTATCCCTATTTCAGAAGACATATTTTGTTAATTGATTGTACATATTTAAATATGTATTTTTGCACAGGTCTTTTTTTCTTATATCCAGTTTTGGTACAATTGAGATCATCTAGTATTTATTTATTAATTAATTAAAAAAAAAAAAGCAAATACCTTTTTATAATTTGAAGTGGTTCACTGCCAAGCCAATAGTTAACATGCCTACTTTGCAATGTAAGGGATGCCTCCGTTTTGTGAAAGCTGTGTCCCTTTTCCCTGTCTTGGGAGTGGGTGGATCCACGCCAAGGATTGCCCGGGCCTGCCCCGGGAGCCCGGAGCCCACGGGGTTGATATGGCATTGCTTATCAGTTGCCTGATTCCCAGAAGATCCATCTAGTCAAGTGACACACTGCTTCTCTTTTTTTAGTGTTCGTGTGCGTGTGTGTGCGTGCGCATCCGTGTGGGTCTCATGTGGTTTAAAACTAACGGAAAAACTGAAAGTGCCTGATATAACTAGTTTTAAGCTTGGACTGTTTAGACAGCTTCTCCTTAAAAGACTTGAATGTTCAGTTGAAATTTTGGAGCTTGCTTTTTCCACCTATATATAATCTATGTGTGTGTGTGTATATATATATATACATATATATATATACACACATATATATGTCTATTTCTGAAATTAATGAGATGGGTTGACAAAAGAAAGCAAATTATGCTGGTAACTTTTGTAAAATCTTTTAATTCGAATACCTTGTGTTGGAACAATCCCATTGATAACTCCTATTTAGTATAATGCCAAGGGTTTGAAATGTGGTTTTAACCAGCAGTTTATTTAACTGTCTCATTTTGGGAAGGGGAGGGAGCGATATTCATTAATCAAATAATTTAGAAAATGTTCAAAATTGTTAGTATTGCAAAACAAACAAAAAACCCCAAGTAAGTACCTCTTAAACCATGAAAACAAATAAAAATGTGATTTCCAAATGACATTTCTAAGGCAGTTGTCTTCCTGTAAGAGTTCTCTTGCCAAGGAATCTTGTCTTTTACTCATTCTGTCCTGGAGGAGGGAATTGGGCTTAGAAAGATTCTTAAATGTTTCACTGTTCAGCAGAAAATAATCATTTCTACCTTTTGTGCGAGATATTTTACGTTTTAAAGATAATTTTGAAATGAGCACTACATAATGTCAATGTGAATGTAGGCCTTGGAAGCATCTTGCTCGGTGTTGAGCCTGGTTCTAAAAGCAATCTCCTGTGTAAAATGTGTGAATAGTTTGATAATTTGTATACATAATCAAGAGCATCTGATCAGCTGAACTCTGTGTTGGCTGCTGTATAGTACATGAACAAATGTCATGGGATAGAAAAATTACTTTGGATATTTAAAAGAAAAATAAATATATAGTCTATTTGTTTTGTAACAAGTTTCTGTAAATAAAATAATTTATACTATTTATAAGAAAAAGTTGTGCTTTGCTTCATGAAAAAGATTAGTTTGTTGAACAAACATGTTACTAAACAAGGCAATAAAATTAGGACTTTTCAATAAATGAGGTTGGTTGCATGGAATACATTATATGTTTCTGCTTCATTATAAAATCCTTCGCTATTAAAGGAAAACATTATCTGTATCGGTGCCTATGTGAACTAATTTCAGAGAATTGGATGTGGTCAAATTCTGTCACTGTCCCTTGGCATCACAAGTCAGCCCAGTAGGATTGGAGCTTTCCATCCTACAGGGGGTTGGTACCTGGTTTTGAGTGGTTCCTGTGTCACCTCTGCAGCATTTTCCTGTGCAAAGGACTTTGTTATTTGAGCTTCACACTTTGTATTATTTTCTAATCAGAATAATGAGCAGCAGCTTTTACAGCCCCAGATGTGGTATGTTGAGTCATCGTGTTTCCTGGATTTTTTTTTCCTTCCAGAAAGGTGTCTTTCACAGTTTGAAGATCCAGTGTGTGAATTCAGCAGGTTAAACTCTCCTGCAGAGCTTTTCTCTGCATGTGACTTGGGACTTGCATGTTGTGGGCGACTCTGGAGTTTGTAAAACCGCTAAAACTCCTGTTAACAGGACAGGACTTCAGAGTCACATCTGTGGCAAAGCTTCCTTTGCTCTAATTTGTTTTGATCTGGGTTTTTTTCCCCTCTTATAACAAGTTTTTCTTAATATTTGGAACAAATGCTACGAGATATAAATGAGCTTCAGACAACAGGCAAGTTCTGCTTTGTCTTTTATAAAAAGCCCTCTGGTAGTTCTACATTTACTTTTTGTGTCACTGAGTATTTTTATTTATTTTTTTGTCTTGCCTTCTTGCAAATCCTTTTCCTTCCTAGTAGCAATTTCTACCACCTGTGCCTTCCTGCCTGAGCTGCTGGCACTGCAGCTGGTTGTGCTGAGCTGAACAAGTGACCACAGCCTGGAGCACACTGGACTTGGGTGTTTGTGCAGCGGAGCAGAGCTCAGTGCTTGGCATCGTGTTCAGGCAGGTTTGTGACTCTCAGTGCTTCAACACTGAAGGAATAACTCTGCATTTTACTGCGTTTAATACAGGGTTCAGCGTCCTCTGAAACTGGCAAGGTGAAGAAAGGAAAAAAAGGTGCATTCACCCCGTGTAAGCCTGAGCTCTCGGAGATATCTCAGAGCTCTGTGGGATTGGAGCATCCTCCCTCTCCCCTTCCTTTGCTGCATTTGGTGCAGTGCAGTGCCAGGGAGCCCTGACCCTGGGGCAGAGGAGGGCTGCTCTGTGGGTTCTCTCCTCTGGTGACTCGGTTCAGTACAGGGGTTAGTGATGAAAAATGCTGTCTGACCAGGTGCTGCAGTGGAACCCAGTAAGCACAGATGTCCCTGAACTGGGTGGAAAACAGTTTCCTTCTCGTAAGTGATTGTCTCATAGGAAAATACTCCAGTTTATATTTGGGAGAGTTAGTTGGTGATGTAGGAGAGTGCCAGTGCATGCAGTGAAACCCCAGGGTCAGAGGTTCCCTGTGTGTAGGGTTTGTGTATTTGTGCAATTTGTCAGGGCCCTTTGCATTTAGTATCAAAGCTGGGGAGATGTGTCCTGGGAGCCCCAAGGTGTCCCAAGATGTTGGCTTTCCCCTGGTGGAGCAGTGTTGAGTTGAAAGGCTACAACCTGACTTTGGCAGAAAATCTGAGCCTGGTTCTGCCCGTGCAGCTCTGGATGAGGGGTGGGAAGTTGGCCGGGTGCCCTCGGGCTTTCTGAAGGCCAAGTGCGCTGTGGGTGCCTTGTACCAAAACAACCCAAAGGAGGGCTTGCCACTGGGCTTCATTTAAATGCAAATTCCTGTTGGTTCGTTATTATCACGTTCTGCTGCAACAAATAATCAAACACACGTGGCTCGTAGGATCCACCGTGGGACTTTTTATTTCAACTGGATGCTTTTTTCAGTGCTTTGGCTCAGAACTGTGTTAGCTGCTGGACTCGTTCCTAACAAGCAGCATGGGAGCTTTGTCATGGGAAAGTGGCATATGCTTGGGTTTTTCTGACCTGATAAACTTCAGGGGAATCTCAAAAACCTTTAGGGAAGTTGTTCAAACTAACGTGGATTGAAACTTTATTGCCAAGGGGGAAAAATGGCCTGAGAAATGCAGTAGAAAAGCTTTGTCCAAGCCTATGAGAATTAGCTGGTGTTGATATTTGTGCCCAAATTGATACAAAAGTTTTCTTCAGCTTCAGCAGGGACTGTGTTACTGCTTGGGTTCGGTGGTCTCTGACAGTGCTGCAAATCTTTTGTCCTCAATTTTGCAGTTGAGTTCCCTTCACCTGAGTCCTTTCCTGTGTACGACAGGGGACTTTTTCCTACAGTGAGTGCCTTGTCCCTTGCCTGCAAGGCTGGACCTTGAGCTCTGGAGCCCAGTGTTCGGCGAGAGAAGCACCAGAGGTGTTGGCAGGTGAGCCAGAAACCCCACAGAAACTTGCACAGAAACTAAATTTCAACTGCCTTGTAGCAGAGCTTTACTAACAAATCCTAAACCACCCCATCTCCTGCCCTTCCCACCTGCTTTCCCACCATTAACACAGAGAATGAATTGCAGAGAGAGCTGGAAGCTGTGGCTTGAAATCTGTCTGGTTCTGGCTACCTTGTAGTGAGGGTGAAGTCAGCCTTGCAAAGCGAAATTGGAGAATGGCACTAGCTCAAGGAACTGCCCAAGCTTAAATTACAAGAGAGAATGTACAACTTTGGCATGTGGACTATAAATCCATGGAAAGGTGTCAAAAGTGAGGCATGAACGGCTGTGTCTGGAGTGCTGCTCACAATCAGAGTTAAATAAAGGGAAATCATGAGATCAGATAAACTAACGTGACCACAGGACACTAAAAATTAATTTGAAATTACTTCAGGAAGTAGAAATTCTAATGCTTCTGGTTTGACATGGAGCTGGAAGAAGGCAGTTAAAAACAACAGAACAGACAAATTCATGCCCTTGATCGGCTCAAGGCCTGATCACCCTGGACCCCTCAGTGTTCCTACTCTTTGGAAAACCTGTGTATCGGATTGCTTTTTTTTTTTTTTCAGGAGAACAATGTGAACAGCTGCTCTGGCTGTGTGCCTCCAGCTGTGGGCTTCAGGAGGTGTTGCCTTTCACCTTTCCCTACAATTGCCCAGAGTTTTATCCCATCACTATCTGGCATGGCTGAGAGGCTGAACTGCTGCACAAAGCCGTAACATGTTCAGCTAAGATTGCTGTGACTCTTTCCTGCCAGGCCTTGGCACAAAAATCTTTGTCCAGAAGATCTCCAGGTTCTCCCTGGATCCTCTTTTGCAGGACATAGGCTGAGATCAGGAAATGTGTGAGGCAAGTTGGGATCTTTAAAGGGGGTGGGGGGGAGAGGGTCTTTGCTTGTGGTAGAATTGTGCACTTCTGTTTGGAACATTATTTTTCACCCACCTGAGCAGAGAACACCAGATTCTGAAATGCTTGGCTCCCACAGGATGATAGCCATGGTTAGGATAAAATGGTTGATAGCTCTGCAAGTATCTTAGAGCACACTAAAACTCTTTAGCAATGCTTTTATTCTCCACACAGAATAGGGATTTCCATTTTTTTTCTGCTGCTCTTACCTACACCAAGAGAGCAGCAAGCTTTCTCTAGAATGCATGAAGCCCGTTAGCCTAATTTTCTTGAGTAAGTTTCTATTCTCTTTACCATACAGTTAAAAAAATACATGGTAATACATATGCTGAATGGAAACTTTGATGTAGTTAATTAAGGCCAGTTCATGTAAAAATATGCTGGAAAGGAAAATTTATTTGAACACCAAATGAAATTCCTCAATTCAGTGAAGACACAAACACAGTATGGTCTTCTGATAGGCTTCACACCTGCACCTATGGAAGGTGGAAAAGATGTTCCCAAAAGTCAGACTGATTTAAAGTCTTCCTAACTAGCTCTACTTATCTGGCATGGAACGGATCTAGAAAAGCAAGAGAGGTTATTGCAGGTCTGAAAAGTCTGCATATTGGGTTATATAAATTAAAACTTTATAGGAAATGGTATGTGTGTGAACACACAAAACAGAGACTCATAGCTGACCACAGGGTAAACTTGAGTTCTTGTTTATTACTCTGCCTATTCTGAAGAAAGATCAGAATTTTCTTCTAATTAGTACTGTCTGAAATTTAAATCTTTAAACTCTGGCTAAACAGCTGCTTCTTAGAGGGAGAAACAACCAAAACAACTTCCAGTAAGTAGTAAAAGAAAACCAAAAATCATGAGAGGTTGTATTTTGGGTTTCAGGACACTTCGTCAGAGAACAGCAATGGCCCCTCAGCACCAAGGGGTCCAACCTCAGGCAGGCAGCAGCAATTCCAGGACAGGAGACCCTCTGTGATCCCGCAGTGGGAAGGGTGGGCAGGGGAAATTCCACACTGCCCTGTCTGTGGCATAGTAGCTTCCAAATGCTGGGACTGCTCTCTGGGTGCATCTCCCTGCTGGGGTTCCTTCCAGCACTGAAGTTACAATGCATACAGGCTGTAAATGGGTTCTGTTCCAAAGGCATCAAAAGCTCACAGAACTCACTCACAGACCTTCTTCGGGAGGAAGAAAAAAAGCCCTCACGGCAGGCCAGCAGGGTAAACAGCTGCTGCTGGCGGCTCTGCCACGCCAGAAACCATGTGTCATCAGCATGGCAGCAGCCTAGTGAGACATTCATTCCTCAGCAGCTGTGAAGAAAGCAACTGTAACCCCTGCAGTACCTGATCATTTCTGTCAAACTGCAGCAGTCCCTTCCACAGCTCCCACCATCACTGACATCTGCAAATCTAACTCAGGCAATAATCACAAGTGTAATGCTTTGCTCACATGCTGACTTCCTTTTCAACAGTTGGCAAAAAAATAGTTTAAAGAGAGAGGCTACTTCTGTTATAGATGTTCCCAAAGTTTTAGTCCATGCAGTTTCTGTGGTTATTTTATTGCTTCACCCCAATCACTTGCATCCTTATTCCTTCTCCCTTAAGGTGTAATCCCCTCATTGCAAGAGTCTGTCCTGTCTGGACAGTGTGCACTCTTCACTAAAATTTTTGGCCACTTTACTTATTATGCAACTCATTCTTTTCACCTCTGATTCCAATACAAAAGTCTTAAAAAACAAGCATAAAATGGCCATGAGTTCTCTGTGTTCACAGGTCGTGAGCCTGCTTTGCTGTCCAACACTGAACAGTGGATGCACAGGCAAGGAAAGGAACAAAGTCGATTACAAAAGATCACCAAGGGTATCATACATTTAATAAATGAACTGGGTTCCGTACACCAGAACAGAACAGTGTGTACATAATGAAGTGGAAAGTAAAAACACTACCTTTTCTTGCTAATTATTTTTTTCCCTACAGTATACCAAGTTATACAATATATTTATAGGTTACTTCCAAAATGTTTTAAACATCTAAATTTTGCATTCCCTTGCATTAAAAAAAAATTACATATTAATTACTCGGGAAAGTTTCTGAATTCTGTTTAGCAGCAAATCTCCTTTCTTGATGGTTTCTTGGTACTGCCAATTCTTGCTATCAGGCCTAGGAATCATGGGGAAAAACAAGGGGTTAGAACTAAGAATATGATTTACAGCAAAGCATTAAACATTTCTGTAGGAAATGCCATCAAAATATATAGAATTCAACTGGTCTGTCAAAAACAACCTCTAGGAATTGTTACATACCTGTTAGTTTCTACAATCTCGTTTACTTTGTCTATTTTGCAGTGCAATCGCCCAGCTGCAATAAACCTTGAAAGCTCCCTAAATAAAGAAAAAAAGTTGGTTAAATCCTGTTTCACCAGGGACTTGTAGACCTAAGAGCACTGAAACTGCTGCTACATTACATTGTATTTCTCAAGCAGCAGCCTACGGATCATCATAAGGTATCTTACACATCCTCATCTTGGTAAGGCTTGGACACTGCACCCAAAAATAATCATTTTAGTGACCTGAACACAAAACCTCTTTGTTCTTTCTTCTCAGGCCAAAGTGTTGTACTTGAGTTAGTGAAACTTATCACTGAGCTTTGTATCAACTACTCTTCAAATCCAAAGGCAGCAGTCACGGAGTGTGCCTGTTTGGAATTTATCCCGAGGTAAATATCTTCATGCCAGTCAATTAATTAGAAAAGTAACTCAATAATAATTATTTTTTTAAAATGCTTTTTGAAATTTTATTGTTTTGTTTAATCAACTGGTGGTCTACAGCACTGATGGTAGAAGAAAACATTCCTGTGCTCAACACTAAGACAAGTTACAATGCATAATAAACTCCTGGAAAGCGTAAGAATTAGTATGACTTAATAAAATTACCTTTGAATTGAATGGTATTTCTTTTTTCTTGAAACACTTATTAATTTCTGAACATTTCAACCGGTTTCATATTTATGTCAGTTTTTTATGTTAGAAAATCTGAAACCTCTCTGAAACAAGAATAACTCTTGTGAAGGCATTTGAAATAATGTGCATCACGTACACAGAGTAAAAGTCAGTTTCTCACTTCACTCACCACTTAGTTCTTATCATTACCTAAATCTGTTGGGTTTGTTCTAGAAAAGAATTTCAAATTGGGACTGCAGGGTATGTTTGATTTAAGTGAAAAAAAATGAGATCCTGTCCACATAAGAGAAACCAAGCAAAATGAGAGAAAGAGACTGGCAGACAAAAATGTGCAGATCCCCACAGCTGGAACAGCTCAGTTTTTGCATAGCTGTGAACTAAGCTATCCTCTAAAATCTAAAGTTTCATAGAACACGGAGGTCAATAAATACAGCAATATAAAGAACAAAATAACTAATAAAATACCAGTTTCTCACACTCTTCCACAGAAACATAACTGGGCATATTTAGAATACAAGCTCTCATTTACTCAGAATGACATCATAAATATTTAAAAAGTATAAAGGGAGATCTCTATGAACTGAAAAAGCCAAAGAACTTACTGATCTATGAATTCTACACTGACTCCAAAGGCCTCTGCCATGTACCCCAAGGTCAGGGACCGGTAGGACTCGAGGAGCTGGCTGTAGGCGTGGATTCGCATCTCCCGCACGTAGTATCGGTAGTGAGGTGCAAACAGCCAGTCTTTCTTCATCTCTTGCTCTACAGTAGCTGAAAAAAAAAAATGAAGCAGCAAAATTTAAAAAAAGAGTCATTAATTTCTAAGAAATGTCAACTATCAGTTATGAAAATAAAACACATGGCACCAGTTAATATGTAATGGGCATGACCATAACTACATTGTACTCTTGCACCCCTCAAGATATCAAAGGGATTCTGCACTAAAGAGAAGTAAATTCATGTAATCTGTATCAGTTCTGGAACCAGGAGGAGTAAGACCATGCAAACAATACTGTGGCAGAGCCAGTGAAAGCCTGTGATCAGCACAGCATCCTTCCTTCAGGGGTGAGAGGGAGCACCTCAGTGAAGGCAAGAGCTGGATCTGCTGCCGGTGGGAGCAGCCTGGAGCTGGGTAACAAGCAGAACTCAGTATGTAACTATTCAAGAAACATTGTTACCCAAACATGTGTAAGAAAATAACATGAATTTTCTGCTACTAGCTCTTAAATTAGTTACAAGGATTTCCAAGCACTGAAGTGATTTTTTTCCCTGACAGCGTCAGTTCTCGGCTTGGGATGAGGCCAGCAACAGGAAGATGCTGCCCTTTAACTCAGTCTCATCACGCCTAGTCTTCTGCAAAATCAAGGGTTCTTCCTTGCTTTTTCTAAATATCTCATCTTCTTGTATCCTAAATCTCACAGAAGAAAAACAAGCAGTCTCACAACTGGCAAGAATGAGGGTTTTTTGAACATCTTTCCTTTAGTGTCATACTTTTAAACAGAAATCAGAGCAGAAAGCCAATGAGAACAACAATGAAAAATTTCTATGTAATTTCTTGTACAGGTTGAGACTTGAGGGCCTTCAGACTACAACTCCGATAGCTTCTTATGAAGCTAAAACCTTTCAAAGCCTTCCTGATCTGGCTCTTCAGGTGAGATGGTGTTTCACAGCCATTTTCAAAATGCTTTTTCACCTAATCAGATGTGACCTTTCACAAGGCTCATTGGATGAGAAATTTGTCTTTGCTTGTTTGAAAAATCAAAGCAGAAACTTTTAGGCCACTTAAAAAAAATCTCTACAGTTTGGTTTTTTTCTGCACATCGCTCTAGTTCTAGACTGTAGCCACTCCACAGAAGTTGTGTATGATCTGAAACAAATAACTGGAACATGTGAAACAGTGTTGCAGGACACAGCCCAGCCTTACCTAGCGACTGGAAAAAGGCTGCGTAGCGACACTCGTACAGAGAGAAGAGATACTGCCGGACAGCTGGCAAACTGTGCAAGGCTTCCAGGATCTCTGCCCCTTTAATCACCTGAAAGCAAACACACATCTTTAACCACCACCCCTTTCAGCCTCCAGATGAACAGGTTAAGGAAAGGCTCTGTCAGTTTGCACCAGTCTTGCAGAAGGTGCTTTCCTCACCTTCTCCCTCAGGTCAGGCCTGTCCAGGGCGATCATGCTGACATAGACAGTGTATGTTACAAAGGTTTTGTAATCCATCAGTTCATAGGATGTAAACGTGGAAACTGTATCAAGGAAGAGCTCTGCTGCTTGTTTAAAGTCTCGAATGGCTACACAGTAAAGGCCCTGGTACACCTTGAGACGGTTTCTTCTGTCCCAGTCTCCTCCCTCTTCTATTAGACTTAAAATAGAATAAAAAACATTTGCTTATGTAAACGTATAAACACCCTCCCATCACTATGAAACAAGTACAAATCAAGTGATACCATGAGATTAGAGAAAGAATAATTTGGTTTATGTTACAGCTTGTTGAGACAGCCCAGGCTTTGTACACCTGCTGGTGTGGGAAAGTGGCTTCCTTGGGATAGGAGAGGCCAGAGGCTTTTACACAGTGCAAGTTTCAGCTGAAAGGAAAAGTTTACAGCCTCTTCAGCTGTGACAACAGTCTCTGTGGATGTGCAGGTAAATATTACTGTCAGCCTGGACTGTGGCAACGCATTTCCACTGCCTTTGCTGCTAAAATCAAAGCTGTCCAACCAGTAGCATAGCAAAAAGTTACAAGCTGCACTTTTTAAAGATCGGCACAAAATTGGTGTGGCTGTAAGAAGGGCATGGGTGAGACAAAACTGCTGAGAAGGCAACACAGAATATCCTTGCCCAAGGAACAAGGGAAGTGGGAACCCCTCTGCCTTGGTGTCTCACGGCAGCAGCAGAGAGACTGGAACCACAGCTTGCTGCAGGAACTGCTGAGGTTCAGAACGTCGGGAGCACAGAGGCACTGAAGCTTCCAGTGGGAACATGGGAAGGGCAGTGGCACCAAAACACCAAAACCGTGCCGCTCTTGCTTCTAGAGGAAAAGCTCCCTCTTTACAGAGCCAGCTGGGTGCCACTGGGAGCAGCTGGACTCACCTGGCAGAGGCACAGTCCTGTCACACCCAAAGTGGGAGTGGGAGCTGGGCTACAAATGCAAATTGAGCCAGGTGCTAGAAAACAGTTACCGAAAATCGTAACCTTTCTTTTCTCTTCCCCCTCCATAAAAAAATCCAGGAGTAGAAGTGCTCTAAAACAAGGTAACACCCTCCCATCACTATGATTCTCTCTGACAACCAGTCCAAGTCATTTCTGGACAGAAAGGTATTTATCTTCCACTTCTTTTTGTTACAGCTTGCTTCAAAAGTGCTTTCGTGCACTGACAACCCAAGCAGTACCTTTTTGCCTTTTCAATGTTCCGTGTGATGAGGTCATTGTCCATATAAAACAAGCCAATCCTTAGCAGATAGAACACAATATCCAGACGATGTCCCAGAGCCACAGTTTTGTCGTAAGTCTTGCGGAATGCAGTCAGAGCTCCCTCCTAGCAAAACAGTATTTTCTACTGTAAGAATGTTAAAAACACCCAGAACATTCACAGAATACCTGTTGTAGGAGCAGGTGTTGTCTCCCACTGGTAGCTGTGACTCACATTATGCATTCTGAATAATCTTAAAGTATCCAAGTTTAAATCAAGTCAGAAGAGCTGTTCCTCATGCATCTTTTAAAGCTAAAGACTGTGAAAATCTACTCTGTAACTGGAAATTCAGCTGCACGATCTAAATAGCTTGGAAAAGTCTAAAGGCACAAGGAAAGTGAAAAATGGCATCTGCAAACTTTTCCCCTTGTCAAGAAACAAGATGTTTTCTGTCAAGGACTCATTTTTCGAGTTCTGGTTTAAATTTCAGTAAGACCCTCCCCTATCTGCCAGCCAGGTGTGAGTTGTGCCATTGAGAAAATGCTCTGCAAGTCCCCAGCACTCACTGGGACCTACCCAGCTAACAGGGTTCCCATGCAGGGTTTTCTACCAGTCCAGAAAGCCTCTGCTGTCACCAACCTTGTCCCCAATCCTGCACAGGTACTCAGCCTTGGCCATCATTGCATCCCGGATTTCACTCTCCCCCAAAATCTTTTCCGCATCCTCTAACTCATTGTCGAGACGTTTCAGTTCCTCCTCATTGGCTTTCTTCATTTTGTTTAGCAGATCCATGTCCATCTGCCACTCCAGAGACTTGCACAGGGCTTCATAGTATGGAGCCATGTCTGAAAGAGAAGCAGGAAAGGTTCTGTTGTTCATTGCTGCATTGAGAGTGTTTCCTCCTACAAGGACAACGTGACTGTCAATGCCAGAAAAGTCCCTTCTGTGACCAGGCACCTGCTAAATCCAGACACAGCACAGCCACTCTTTCTGCAGGCCCTGCCCCTCATGCTTCCTTTCACTCATCCTTTTTCATCACTGCTCTTTACACTGCTCCCTTTTGCACTTTCCCTACCTTGCACTGGGGCAGCCTCACCTCGAGTTCTGGTGACAGTTTTGGGCAGCTCAGTAATGGAAGGACATTAAGCTGTTAGAGAGCATCCAAAGGAGGGACATGAAGATGATGAAGGGTCTGGAGGGGACACATAAGGAGCAGCTGAGGTCAGCGTGTTCAGCCTAGAGAAGAGGAGACTGAGGGGAGACCTCAAAGCTGTCTAAAACTCCCTCATGAGACAAAGTGGAGGGTCAGGCACTGATCTCTGCTCTCTGGAAACCAGTGACAGGACCCGAGTAAACAGCATGGAGCTGTGTCGGGGAGGTTTAGGTTGGATATCAGGAAAAGGTTCTTCCCCAGGGGTGGTCGGGCACTGAACAGCTCCCCAAGGCAGTGGTCACAGCACCAGCCTTATGAAGCGCTTGGACAACGCTCTCAGGCAGAGTGGGACTGTTGGGAATGTCCTGTGCAGGACCAAGAGCTGGACTTTGATGATCCTTGTGGGCCCGTTCCACCCCAGGGTGTTCTGTGACTCTCCGTACCCCACTGCGCACACAGCAGCCCGCGGTGCTCCGCTCACGGCCCTTACAACCCCAGCACGATGTAAGAGCGGTCGGAGCCGGGGACAGGGCACGGCAGCGGTGTGTCCGACCCTCGCCCTGCCCCGCTGCTCTCGGGCTGCCCGAGCCCCGGGGGGTCAGAGCGGTGCCGAACCGCGGGGGGACGGGCACACAGCCCCTGGCCCCTGCCCGGGGATCGGTGAGCACGGCCCGTCACACGGCTGCTCGACAGACACACGGTCGGACGGACAGACAGACGGACAGACAGACAGTCAGACACCCTCCCCCACCCGCACGGCCTCCCCCGGGGCGCACTCACTGTGCAGCCGCACCGCCGCCATCAGCTCCTCGCGCGCGGCGGCGTCGGGCGCGCGGGGCCGCAGGCTGAGCAGGAAGCGGAGCTGGGCGATGCGGAGGTCGGGGTTCTTGGGCAGCCCCTCCTCCTCCAGGTTTTCCAGCGGCATGGCGGCGGCGGGCCGGGCGGCGGGGCTGGC
>VZTJ01011336.1:5254264-5276941 GCA_013397795.1 Orthonyx spaldingii
CCGGAGGTCCCTGGCGGGCGGGCGGCGCCGGTCGGCCCCTGGCGGGCTGGCGGCGCCCCCTGGCGGCCCGGAGGTCCCTGGCGGCTCAGGCGCGGAGGGAGGGGGCGCTGGAGGGCGCTGGGGGCGGGCCTGGCTGTGGGAACACGGGGACACGAACGCAGAAACAGTCACAAACTCGGAGAGGCAGCCACGGCTTGCACAGGGAAAGTGACTGCCCCGTCCGCGGAAGTGTCCAAAGCCAGCTTGGAAGGGGCTTCTGGTCTAGTGGGGCGGGGGGGTTGGAACTGCGTGATCTTCAAAACCCCCTTCCAGCCAAAACCGTTCTGTGATGCTGTGATCCCAGAGCACATGGCACAGGGTTGTGTGCACACGATTCTGGAAGATTTCTAGTGAGGGAGACTCCGCAGCCTCTGGACAATCCGTTCCTGTGCACAGTCACTGCGCAGGAAAGTTTTTGCTCATCTTGAGGTGGAACTCGCTGTACACCAGTCTGTGCCTGTTGTCTCCTGCCCTGTTGTTTGGCACCACTGAGCAGAGCCTGGTTCGCCTTCTTGGCACCCTCCCTGCAGATGCTGACAGACACTGATGAGGTCTCCTGTCAAGGCTGAACAGGCCTAGGAAGGAAGGGGCTGTTCACAAAGGCCTGTTTCGTGTCTGAGCACAGGGGAGGGACAGAGACCTAGAACGGGTGACAGGGAAAAGTGAGTTTGTGGCCTTTGTAGTTTCAGAAAGGAGCTGGAATGTGTTACACCAGAGCTTGTGGCTCAAAACAAGAAGAAGGCAAATAAAGGGGGCTCTAAATGTCCCAGGTTTTGATTGTATCTCATCCAGGATGGTGGGGAAGTCGTACCCGACTCTGGCCCGTGTTCATCTACTTCTCATTTTGCTTTTCTTGATGTTTCTCCATCTGTTCATTGAGTATCTTTGATTTTGTCTTTCCTGACCTCACACAGCAAACACTGCCAGTGCTGGAGCATGTTCCCTCCTGCGGGAATGTTGAGTGGAGATGGTGGTAGAAGGACTGGGTGGTCCCCATGTGTCACCCCACCCTGCTGGCCCTGGTCCTGCCCCGCTCTCCCTCCCCACCAGCGCTGCCCACAAATTGTCTGTGCCACACGTTACAGATGGGACATGGCCTGTGCCTCCATAGGCCCTGTGTGTGGAGTCGTTGAGGTTCATCCCCAGGTGATCCCTGAAGTCAAACCCTTTTTTAATGCTTTACAACACCATATATATCAGCCACTGCACTCCCTTGGAAGTTAGCAATAAGATACAAATATAGTTGGTGCTTTTGGAGTGGAACACAGCTGGGTGACGGGGCAGCCACAGGGTGCTGGCTCCTGCAAAGGGCATTTTTGGGTGCCCAGGGCTATCCTGTGGGATTCAGGATGCCACCCAACCTCCTGGACTACGCTTGCTGTACAGCTGAGCTCCTCCAGGCACATTTTGATGTTATTTGTTGGAATTGGGGTTTAAGTACAAGGCTTTTGGCCAGTGCCTCTATTTTGGAGTTGTACTTTGCGTCTGGGTAATGGGAGAAGCATTTCCCTTGACTGTTTTGGCACTGTGTATTCCCAAGTTTGGGTGTGAATTATGTAGGAGATCGCTGGAAGAAACAGTTGCCTGCTGTGGTTTTGATAAGTGCTAGTATTTTTTAACTTCCCCCCCCCCTTTATTTATTGGTTTGTAGTTACAGTATTTTAGAATAAAATGGAGGAGAAACCGTGTTTTAAGTTGGGCAGCTCCTTTGTTTCTTCAGCAGCAGTAATTTTTTTCCCTTTGTCTTCTGTTTCTCTTTTTGAGTCGCAATCACTTTTGTATTGATTGCGCAAGGAGCGATGGCTTTGATGCTTTGCAGGGAGCAGCACGCAGATCTTTTGCAGCAGTGTTTATGTTATTTGCCTGTTGGCCTTTGCATTTGCTCAGAGGCCTATTAATTAGTTTTATTTATGACAGACACTTTTAGGCCTCTTGCATGTTGTTTTTTTTTTTTTTTAATCTTGTCCCCAGCTCTATTCCTTAGGCAGCATGCTCTGGAGCTGAGGAATGCTGTTTATTCTTCGCATGCCTTGTTTGGGAAGAAAAGGATGGTTGGGGTTTTTTCTGCTAAGTAAGGCTGATGTTCCAAGTGCTCAGGCATTGCACACACGGGTGAATGTTGCTTGTGTGAGTGGCTGAGCTGGGATTAGCTCACAAAAATTGAAGACGAAAAAGACTGAACCAGCTCCAACATACAGTTATTGAAGACAGTCCCTTCAGCGACGGGTGGAAGGTGGAAAGTATGTGCACCTCCCTTGTAAGCAGATAACCTGGCTGTCACCATAGCTCTTTTCCTAATCCCTAATAAAGATTGGTTTGCAGCCACAGCTGGAGGTCTGCCCTCTTCCAAAATTCACATCATTCGTAACCATTAGAGTTCTGGCCATTCTCACTGTCCATAGAAACACCCACACCCTGTCAGCCTTGCTGGGTTTGGTATCCTCAGCTCATTGTGGCAGTAAAAGCCACAGATTCATTATGTACTGTGGGAGAAAAATGTCTTCGTTCTCCCATTTCTGGATTTACTGCTTTTTAATTGGCTAAAAAATAAGTTGCTAGGTGTGAGAAGAGTAAGGGAGCCGAGTTTTAATTTTCCTGGGTTTAGTTATTGCTGAAATGTTGTGTTTTGGTTTGTAACTATATGAAACACTAGTTAATTACCCCTCCCAGCATTTATTGCCTGTAAATATTTGCCCATATTTTCATATTTATGTGTATTTCAGCAGTAACAGGGAGTAAAGGAGCTGGCCACACATGTGTGACATTCACTACTGAATGTGAAAAAAAATTCAGGGAGAATACTCATATCTCAAATACTTATATGAAGAAATAAGGCCTTGTGGTGACCATCATTTAATGTGGATTCAAACAGCATTCAAAAGCATCCAAATAATTTTTTTTTTCCAAAATTGATCTCAAATGATCCTTACAAGATGCAGCCAGGGCAGTGAGGAGCCCTGTGACGGCCCATAGTAACCCTTTCTTGAAGAGTGGCAGTGTGGATGTGCTGCAGGTGGGTCCAGACCCCGCCCTCCCCTGGTGATGCTCACGCACATGAAGAGGTTTGGTTACTCCTTGCAGTTCCTGGGTGGACACATGGTGTGTGGTCAGTGCCCCAGACAGCGATCATGGGCATCCCAAGTCATGCCACCCTCCTCGTCGTCATTTCTGTAGGAGGCCACAAACAGGGCTGGAAGTGCAGCTACAGATTTCCACATCCCCTCCTTGCCCAGTAACAGCTGTCAGTTACTAAGTGCTACCCAGGACAAGGTGGCTTTCTGTGTGTCTGTGTGATGTTGCTCCTGCTTGTGGCGGGGCCACCCCGATGGCCGGCAGGACAGTCAGACACAGCGTGTCCGGCTGGGGCTGAGCTGCCACAAGGTGCCAGTGTTTCAGAGCAGTAGCTGTGCCGTGTCTGCCTTTGGAGTGTTTGCTCTGCTGGGCTGTTTTTTCCCCTCAGGGTGCCAAGTGAAGCCCTGCTATTGCTGAATGTTGACTGAAATCTTTGGGGACTGCCAGCCTTCTGCAGGGGCACAGACCACCCAAAACCTGCTGTGTCCCCTCCCCAGCCACTGCCTGGTTTCCAGACCCCCGTGTCCGGACAGACACCACTTTGCTGCTGGCAGAGATGTGTGACACACCCGTTGTGGCAGTCAGGATCCGAGTGTTTTGCTTGCCAGTGCCATCAAGGGAGCCAGAGACCGTGCGTGTCACGGACCCCTCTGCTTGTCCAGCCCTGCTGAGTGCAGGGGCTCCTCTCTCCCAGCCCACAAAGGGAAAAGCTCCCGTCACTCAGGGTATGTGGCACTTTCCAGCAGCAGGTCACAGAGTGCTCCCCTTTCCTCTCCAAGGAGGTCCTGCAGCCCTACCTGGCTCTCCAGGGCTTCAGAGGCAGGGACCACCCTGGCACTGTGAGCATCCTCTGCCAGCATATCAGGATCTGCAGCAGGACCTGGGACTACACCCAAGTGCTGCTGAGTGACTTTAATTCCCATTTTAGAAGGCACGAGTGGCCCTGGGAGCTGTTTGGCCTGTCCGTGCTGTAACGAAGAGCTCTTTGTGCACAGCCACCACGCTGTGAGCGGCAGGCTCACCTCAGCAATACCAATTACGCTTTCATACCTCGCTGTCATCCTCAGGCATCTTCAAGGCCAGTGAATTTGTTTCATTTGCAGGGCTGCTTTAACTGAACTTGGGGAAAGATGGCACTTGAATCACGTCTGGCTTCGTTCTTCGCCCTTCAGTAGTGGAAGTGTTGACAGCAATACTCACAGCAGCACTGTATAAGCATACAAGTGTTAGGCATTGATTTCTTCTGAATAAGCTCCTAGAAGTTGCCTGTTCACCTAGGTAATTATTGTTGGCATAGGTCTGGCTGTTGTCTCGGGAAGTCTGGCTCTCAGAAACTACAGTCTGTGTCAGCAAAGAGTGAAAAGCACAGGGCTCTGTGCCCTCTGCTAGTGCAGCTCCATGGGCTGGCTGGTGTTAAACAAGCCCGGGCACCAGCGTAAGGGCAGCTAGAAAATGCCCTTGAAGTGGGATTTCTGCATCTTTTGACCTCCCTGATATTCTTTTGTCATCCTTGCTCTGTTGCTAATTTGCATCGGATCAGCCAAGTATTTGTTTCACAGCAGTTAGTGTCATTTCTTCCCTTGCACATTTTCAAATCAATAAATCCTGTCTTGGAAGGACATTTTACATAGTGCCAAGTTAAGTTTTTTGCAGCATTAGAGTCAGGGTGTTCCAACAAAAGACATATTGGGGCAGTTTATTACCCTAGGAAGAGAGGATGAAACTGCATCATTACTTAGAGATCTGAAAAGCTATTAATGTGTAATGGCCATGAGAAATCAAACTGACAGGTAGGGACAGTGGAGGAGCCTCTTCCTTTGCTCCACACCTCTGGCAGCCCTGGGTACAGGGAAGGGTGATGGCATACTGCTGCCCGAGGCTGGATATATTTAACACCATTGCCTCAGGAAATCTCGGGCGAGAAGCTCTTTCTGAACAGGTGAGAACCCAGTGGATTTGGTGCCATGAAGACCTTGCAGCAAGTGACAGCTCCTGGGTGCAATGGCTGTAACGTGGAGTGGGAGAGAGCGCTGCTGGCACAGGGCAGTGAAATCCTGCTCAGTGTCTGTGACATCATCAAACCAAGAGACACGGAAATGACGTTTGTGGAGATGTGTAAATACACACACACACACAAATCTTTTATGCTTGAACCTTTTGTTTCAGATCCTGTGTTCCAGCTTGCTGTTATAATGCAGAAAGGGGGATACAGACCTTGGAGGGTCTGTGGGAGATGGTAGCCTGTGAGTCTGAAATCAAAGTGAGATCTGTTTGTTGCATCCTTTTTCCTAAGCATAGATTTAGTTTCAGAAAACAGATACTCTAGACCAACCCACTGACTTGTTTCATACACAGCAAGAGCACCCAGTGTCTCCCGTGATAAATGGTGCAATATTATCACAGGCTGGTGCTGTGTCTGGCTCTCATGGAGCACAAATATTGATACCTCCTCCAGACTGATGTGACAGTTTTAGGGGGGTACCATGCACAGGGTAAGGTGTGCTGCTGTTTAAGGTATCC
The DNA here is from genome assembly GCA_013397795.1 of Orthonyx spaldingii. NCBI lineage: Eukaryota > Metazoa > Chordata > Aves > Passeriformes > Orthonychidae > Orthonyx > Orthonyx spaldingii. The sequence goes on from VZTJ01011336.1 coordinate 5,259,896, forward strand.
TATTGCATGCAGAAATCCACAAATCCTCATTAAGATTTGGCAGCTCCAGCTGTGTGTCTGTGTCTGCCTTTGTTTATTAGGTAATTTGTGATGTACACTTTCACCCCCTAATTGCTTTTATTGTATATGGATCCTTCTGTTGGGCACTTCTTGTGGACTATGATTACTGCTGCAGCAAACTGAAAATGCTACTGTATTGTATAATTAACTTTATCTGCTTTGCTACAATGCCTCTCACTGGCGATTACACACACTTCAGCTCTTTCACTACATTTCTAAGACTTTAAGAAGTGCTGATTACTCTTGCCCAGTCTCTCTCCAGACTGGAGGGGTTTTAAATGCCTAAAATGATACCTTTTTCCTTGCAGCAGCCCTGGCATAATCTGGATATTGACTGTAGTACATACAATGTGATCTTTAAATAAACCATCTGTTTGGACATCGTTGGGCTTTACATGTGCTGGTGGCAGAAAGCATATTTAAATCCTCAGGTTGTTGGCAGGTTGATGTGATAGTTATCAGTTTACTGAGATAATGTGAAATGGAGAGCAAGGAATTTGAAATCTTTCAGTCCTCTGGGAAGATACTCCATTTTCTTCCTCCTTAGCTCAGCCATGTCAGCCTTCCCTGTGGTTTCAGTGACTTTTGTCCTTTGATGATTTTTTTAAGCCTCTTTTTCTCAAGCAATAGTCTCATGCAATTACACCCTCTGCCATCAGCCTGTGTTTCTGTGCTCTAATGCCTTTGAACCCCTTGGTCAGCTTGAACCAAGTCTGATAGATGTCATGTGCTCTCAGTAATATCCAATTCCTCAAAGTTACGTGAGATCAGGGATACAAACTGGGAGAATCAGCCGTTCTGGCTAACCCACACCATCCTGCTCTGCAGTGAGTGTATTCCTGTGCCTTTAGCTCAGCTGCTGCTTAGGGAATTCGGGCAGGCACCCATGAAAGTTGTTCACTCACCTTCCCCTGCCACAGCTGGGTGCGAGGAGAGAAAAAAAAAATAACAAAGGGTTCATGAGTTGAGGTAAGGACCGGGAGAAAACACTCCAAGGGCAGAACAGGCTCAGCTTAGAAGTATAAAGTGAATTTATTACTAACAGAATCAGAGGAGGATAATGAGAAGTAAAATAAGCCCTTAAAAACACCTTTTCCCCCCCAGCCCGTCCCTTCTCCCACCGACAACACAGGATACAGGGCATGGGGGTTTGGTCTTTTCGTCACCCAGGTTCTTCTTCTACTGCCCAGGGAGAGGGGTCCTTCCCCTGCTACACCATGAGGTCTCTTCCCACAGGAGACAGTTCTCCATGAACTTCTCCAACGTGGCTCCAATCTCAGGAGCAGCAGTCCTCCCAAAAACGCTGCAACGTGAGTCCCTCCCAGGGGCAGACAGTCCTCCCCAAACTGCTGCGGCGTGGGTCCCTCTTCCACGGGGTGCAGTCCTCCAGGACAGGCTGCTCCAGCCTGGAAGCAGAGGAACCCTTCTCTCCACCGGGTCTCCCACTGGATCACAGCCTCCTCCAGGCATCCACCCGCTCCGGCGTGGGCACCTCCCCACGGGCTGTGGGTGGATCTCTGCATCCCCCGTGGGCCCCACGGGCTGTGGGTGGATCTCTGCATCCCCCGTGGGCCCCAGGGGCTGCAGGGGCACAGCTGCTTCACCATGGGCCTCACCATGGCCTGCAGAGGAAACTCAGCTCCAGCGCCTGGAGCACCTCCTGCCCCTCCTTCTCCACTGACCTTGGTGTCTCCCTGTTGTTTCCCTCACATGTTCTCACCTCCTCCTCTTCTCTGGCTAGAGGAAAAAAACTGCTTGTGCCCCACTTTGTTTTGATTTTCTTCTTAAATCTGTTATCACGGAGGCGTCACCATCACCTCTAATTGGCCCAGCCTTGGCCAGCAGCACGTCCATCTGCAGAGCCATCAGGGATTGGCTCTGCTGGACATGGTGGAAGCTTCCAGCAGCTTCTCACAGAAGCCGCCTCCGTGGCCCCCTCTGATTCCAAAAACCAGTCTGTGCAAAACCAACACAGGAATGTGGCCAGCAGTGAGGACAACAGTGAGGCCATTGGAGGGTGCATGGAGGGATGGGAAATATCTAGGAGTGAGGAGCAGAGGAAGGAAGAGCTGGGAGTCTCACTGTAGTGGGGATGGGGCAGAGTGGGGAGAAGGGGCATGGGATCCATGGAAAAGCAGCCTTCATCCCTGACTGCTCACATAGCAGCAGCTGCCACTATAATTGCAAATATTGATGTATTTTCCACAGTTTCTTTTCAAACACATAGCCTGGGGTTTTTTGTTTGGTTTTTTTTTCACTCTTTATAACACAAGTGATTTTCACATCATGCAAGGAAAAGCACTTGGCTGAGAAGTGTTGTGTAACTTCTATTGAGATCTCATAGCAAACCAAGCACACATTTATTAATTAAGGCCAGTGGTGTTTGACACAAGCAGTAGTGTGATGATTTAATATTGTATTGTCTTCTAAAGTAAACCCAGTGTTGAAGTGACCACAGTCTGAACATCCTGGTAAGTTCACAGGACAAGGCATTTCTCTAAAATATGTGGGAATTTAGCTCTTGCTGTTTCTGCAGACTGCTGGGGTACCTGGAGAGCACCTGCCAAGTGCCCATTGGCTTGAACACAAATTTAACTGAGAAAAATGCTCTTGTTTCCTTCTCCTCAGTGCACTTTGAGTCCCAGAGCGAGTGGGATTTCAGGGTATACACAGTACTGTGCCCTTGTGCCCGGGCACTGCTCTCCCTAAATGTTTTGCTTTTACTAATGGGCAAGTTGCTAGCCTGGGAAACTTCAGTTTTGGTGAGAATAGCTGGATTGTTACTTTAGGGGGTTTTATGTTGGTTTTAATAAGTGAGCAGAAAATTCAAACCATCTGGAACTGAGAGTCCATCTCTGTGCAGTGCTGGAGGATCCTCCTCAGCTGATGGAAAGAGCTTTGCCATTGCACAGAGGTGCCTGAGTGACTTTGGGAGGCAGAGAACTCAGGTGCCCTGAAAGATAAATACCTCCAGTATATTTCTTTCCTTTATTTGCAAGACTAACTCTGCTTTCACAGAGTGGGAATATCCTTCACCCGGTAGAGGTGAAGAAAGCTCTCCAGGTGATTTATGTCACGTCTTGAGATCAAACCTTCAAAGGTCAGAGAGAAAGGCCTTAAGCAAGGAAAGTGTGATTTAGCCCTCTATAAATGCTACTGTTATTAGTGGCTTTACATCAATGTAGGTGACTTCTGGTTGCATATTTAATCTTCCTGAGCTGTGACTTGACATTACTGAGTAAAAAAAAAACCCCATGTAATTAATTCCTTTTGGTGTCTTTCTATGTTGCAGCCCTCAGAAGTAAAGAAACCTGTGCCTCCACGGTATTTCATAAATACCTGGTTAGTGCCCTGTAAAGCCCTGACTGGCTGCAGTATCCAGCCTCTGCTGCTTTGGCAGTTTTCCTCCTGTCCCCGTGGCACACTGCTCTGCAGCTGGGGTTGCATTGAACTCTCTCTCCCCTTGTAGTTGACTAGAATTGCCTCTTAGCTAGGGTTACTTTTCTCTCCATTTCCATTTTCCTTTCCCCTCTCTCTTGACCTTTCCCTCCTCATCTTTTGCTCTCTGGACCTTTGTTTTTTCCCGGTTTCTTGCACTTGGGAGTAGCAATCTGCTCTGTTGAATGAAATGGTTCTTCTGCTGTTGCCTCCTTTTGGGGTGTCATTTGAGTTACTGATCATTATATTTTACATGGTGTAGATATGACCAACCTCTAAAATCCCCCCAACAACTCACATGAACCTACTGCAATGCCAGAACACCTCTGGTACTCACCTTGAACTCGCTGAGACCTGCTGCTTGGCACTTACTAGGGCATATATACAATTTGCTGTCACAGGATTATTCCTGGTTAATTCACTGTTTATTCCAGCATGGCACAAGAACTGGGGTGGGATTATCGTGGCCCCAGCCAGCAGCACGTGCTGCTGAGTGATGTAACATATATTCTGCTGCTTCTCACATCTTCCAGCTAACACATTTACTTGTTACAACACCATTCATTCCTCTCCAAGAGCATAAACCACCCTTTAATGTTTTCCTAGTGTGACCTGCATGACAGCACCTCCACATCTCACCTGCTTTCCTCCATGTTCACGCTGAATCCTGCCCTGTCATTCCCAGCACCATCACATGGAGGTTGTACCTGCTGCTCCACTTTCTGGACTGGCACCCCTACTCCTTCCCCTGTGCTTGCAGCTCCTTGTACCGGCAATTTTGGCTGGAAGAATATCCCCGGATGTGCCACCATCTGTCTGGCATGGGGAGGTGTTTCTTGGAGCAAGGAAAAGGGACTTTGTGAAAGGCAGTTTGCTGCTTTTTTGAGCAGAGACAAAGGTGTCCTGGTTTGTGGCCATCTCTGCTTGCTGGGAATTGCCGACTGCCTCCCCGTCGGCTGGAGGCTCTCTGGCACAAATCCCTTCTGCTGTCGGGTGCTGGATCTCACCCTCTCTCTGTTTTCTGGTCACAGCCATCTTTGGGCAGATGCCATTTAGACACTGGTCCAACTCATCAGACAACTTGCTTTCCTGCTCAAGGCCTTGGACTTCAGTCAAGTTAACCTCTGAGAAACCCTCTCATCTTCAGTTGGATGCAGGAAGGATTTGATTTGTGCTGCCTTCACTTCTCAGTATTTTTTTTTTTTCTGGTAGTGTATATGTATTGTGTATACACCTATATATGTATGCACACTCTATGTAGTTAAAAATATGCACTCTGTGCTCTGTGTAATCACACACATGTGCATTAGTTTATCTAATGCCTGTCTGTACATGTCTGTCTGTACATCTGTAGCTATGTGTGTTATAAATCTTGTAGGAGTCTTACTTGCACTCATTTTTCTGTCAGAGATTTTTTTTCTCCTGGAGTGTTCCCTGAGCCACAGTTTTGTGGTTTGCCCCATTTTTCCCTTTAAAATCCATTTTCCAAGAACATCTAAAATTACTAAACTGTTTATTCAGTTGCCTTTTAATGTCTAGAACCTTTGCAAGGAAATATTCCTGGAGCAGCTATTTTCAGCTACCTTTTTCATACCTACTTGTGTTTTGTGCTACTTTACTGGTAGTTTCCATGACAATTATCCCCAGAGTTAGAGGCAGCCTTGCCCTCAGTTGCTGTTTTGCAAAGCAGCCATTGCTCTTGCCTATCTGAGAACCTGACTGCAGAAGTTCATGTTTAATACAAGTTTTTATTTTCGTAGCTTCTCTATATCCCACTAGCACTACCTGGGTTCTGCAGGTTGCTGTATTGCATCCTGCCTATTGTCATGGGAATGATCTGGAGGGCAGAGACATCCCATCCTCAAAAGGAGAAGCAGTTTCTGGCTGGTAGAAGAGGACACGTTGTCCACAGAAGGACTCACCCAAAGGATTAGCTTTGCCTAGTGAAAGGTAACTCACTGCCCAACAGGAATTCCCCGCAGTGCAGTGGAGCCAGGTTTTGTTCCTCGAAGGGTGGAAGAGGAGGGTGGGCACAGTGGGTTTGTGCCATGTATGGTGCTGGTTTGTGCAGAGCCTGAGCCCTGGATGGCTCCTGCCCCCACCCGTCGACACCAGCTCCCGGCTGGGCACAGCCTCTGCCTGGCCACATCCTCCCTCCTGGCACAGGATGCCACTCTCTTCCTGCACAGTCATCCAAACATGAAAATAATGTATTTTGAATATTTTGAACTGCATACTGTTCAATATATTTTTCAATATCTTTAAATGCTATTATCGTCTTGGTACTTTCCTCTCGCTCATTCCCCTTTTCCTGTTCTCTCCATCCCACCTCTAGTGACTCACAGCAATTTTTGAAGTGCCCAGCAGCAATCCTTTGATACATTATCCTTCTACATTTCCTTATTATCCTTATCTATTCAGTTTGGTACATGTTACTCTGAGCTTTCTGTATAATCTATTCTCAATCCTGCCAGTACCTCCTCACCCTTTCTGTGCATCTCTTTTTTTCTTTAGTTGACTGTTTCCTTCCAATTTTCCATGTGCTGCCTCCTTTCATTTTTACCTACTCGCATCCTTTCCACTCAGCACCCCCAGTTTCCTCTCCTGAATCCACTTAAGTGTAATCTAAAACATACTGCTTGAAAGTGGAAGCCCAGAGAAATATTTGCTCTGGCTCTTGCTAGCACCTCTCAATGCCAGTGAGCTCTGAGACAGTGGATTCTCAGCCCTGCAGTAAAATGAGCTTTTCCCGTAAGTTTAAAATTTGATTCTTTCTCACAAGCTACAGTCAAAGTGATTGTCAGCTTGAAAAGTACATTTTAACTAAATTAAAAGGAAGGCGCTCAGAGCAGATTTTTGAATTTCTGTCATGATAAAACTAATTACAATTAGCATCCTGTTACTGAAACGGAAAACATCCAGAATGCCACAATATTTGAAGTTATATTTTAAGGAAAAAACACATATTGGATCAGAGAAAAAAGCTTCAAAGTCCAAACTGATTATCTTCTTAGTCTTAATTGTTTGTAAGATAAACGGGAGTGAAGAACTAGGGGAAAGAGAGATCTTTGCAGAGAGAGTGTGATCTGCCATAGCACATGAGCTGTGAGTGATTCAGTACTGAACAGTCCCAAATTCCCAACCTGCACACCCAAATGGCACCACTGACCAGTGGACTGACTTGGCCTGGTCTCATCCAAGGGAGACTGAGAGCTCCCATTTCAGGTGGCTATGGGATAATGAATGCTTCTGCTGGTTACTGAGAGCAGCTCTTCAAAGCTCCTGAAATGTTTGTTCATGCTTGTATTTGCTGTTGTCTCATCCTTAGTCAGATGAAATGCAGGGTTTTGCAGCCATGTGGGGTGAATTGCTGTGTGAGTTCCCTGACTTGTTCCACTGGCTGCTGGAGGCAATCTGCATGGATGCACTTTGTCAGTCAGATCCTTGCACTGTGTATTGCTCACTGTGAGATCTAGCCCAGCTACAGCAGGGTTTGAGGCAATATTCCTTGTCTGACCAGAGACACCCCCTTGTGGGTACCTTTGGCAGTAAGGGGTTAACCTTCCTTTCCTGAGGATCATTCTTGATTGATATTCTCCTGTCCCCACGCTCCACTGCGTATCCAGCCCCAGCTCCTTGGTACAACCTTGATAAGAGCTCCATTTCCAAAATGCCCCGTGCTTAGGGCTGTACCCAACAGCTGGTTGTGCCAGGATGCCCAGCTGGACTCCTCCATGGGCAGTGGCCGGTTGCCTGATTTGACAGTATCTATCCACACCTCTTCCCAGCCCAGCCTGGATTGTAGGATGGGCTGTGGGGAAGTAAAAGCAGTGGCAGAAGAAAGTAGAGGAAAGAAGGCAGTGGAGGACTAACCCCTACATTCACCAGCCCCCACCACGTACCACAGATTTGTCTCAAAGCATTGGCCAGGAGTGGGGCTGGGACCCCTAAAAAAAGGGCTAGGGTGAGTAATGGGGAGACAAGGAAGAGAAGGGGAAGGTGGCCAGGCTGGTGAGGTGGGCCTGGAAATTGCATCTGGAACTGAAGCTCCCAGACTGCATCTTTCCCTGTGTGGTTGGAGTTGCCGCAGTGCCCCAGGGATGTGGATTTTGGAGGCATTCACGGCTCGCTGCTTCTCGAGCTGTGGTGTTTATGGCCTGCTGTGGTTTTGGCAGACAGTCCCTGTTTCAGTTTCTCCCCAGATGGGTGGTTTGGGTATGAAGGTTCCCTGTGACACGGGGGTCTGCTGGGTCTGAGGGCTGGGTGGGCATTGTCACTGGTGACTTTTCCAGAATCCCTTTCCAATGAAGATGGAGCCAAGGTGTGGCTGCCCTGTGGTCCCCTTCTGTTGATACAAGGCAGCTAATATTTTATTCCAAGTTGGACTAATGATAAAAATGTGCTGGACACTGGAAAGAGATGTCTTGAGCACACAAGGCAGCTTACAAGCCTGAGAAGCGAGGAGGGAATTTTTCATTTGGCAGAATGACATACATAACCAGCGCTCTTGTTTTTAATAAGCTCACAAAGCTTTCTTGAAAGCCAGGGATTTTTTTTTTCCATCCTGAACACATGAGGTATTTTCATTTCATAATGAGTGTATGTTACGTCCAACTTCCAAAAAGCCTTTCACATGAAAAAAAAAAAAAGGCAAGAATATTTCAGATGCTGAAGTGAACAGGGTGGAAGTAATCATGAAAAAAAATGCTGGGATATTTGCTCTGTGCTCAGAGATTGTGTGGCATCTTGTATTGTCTGAAACAGCACTAGATAATAATCATATGTGCAAATCTCTCAGACTGGGGCAACAGGGAGAGGAGCCAATCTCTGTGTCTCCGTAGAGCTGGAAGAAATTTCAGATATTTCTGTTTGTCTGCAGAACAGCTGGGGACTTCTCAGACATGAATCTAATTAAGCATATTCCTCACTACAAACACTTCAAGTCCTATTTCTGAGATCCAAATGTCTTTCTGAAATGAAGCCTTAGGAATATTGCTTTCATGCAGCCTGCTTTTTCTAATTTGGTCTGGGCAAAATTAAATTACAGTTACAGGCTCAGAGGAAAATTTACTGAAGTCAATAATATTGATTGATATTTGGGTATCAGTGGAATGCCATGCATTAGTGATAGCTGAATTTAATCCACAGGCCCACAAGGGCTGCCAGCAGCAATGTAGGTGTTGGATTGGCCAGGCTGGATGACATTTGACATGCCTGCTCCTTCCCATCCAGCGATGGGTGTCCTCCCCACCATTTTGCACTTGTGCCTGTCCCTGCCTCCTGCCCTGCCCTGGGTTTGCAGGTGGTCAGGCTGGGACCAAAACTCAAATATTTAATCTTTTGGTTTTTTTCTTTTCTTGCCACATCCCAAGGTTTAAAATAGAGCATTTATTTTCTCAGTAGATAAAAGGCCATCCTGCAGCAAAGGGCTTAACTGGAGCCATTTCATTCTGCTGGGATGTGAAGTGGTGCAAGCCCGGCTGCCTGAGCACAGTGTGAGCAGCCGCGGCTCCAGCCTGCAGCACGCCCCTGCTCCCTCTGGCACTGGGCATCCTGAGACCCTTCAGCTGTTTTCATGGCACAGACAAACTCTCCTGCATGGCTCTGTGCACTGGCTGCTCATCTGGCAACCATGCCCAGAACACAGGGCAGCTACACCCAAATCAGCCCTGCCACCCCCTCACTGAGACCCCCGGGAGCCCCAGCCCCACCACTGCTCTGCAAGCCACTAACTTCCACTCTGCAGCCACTTTGTTTTAAACTCTGGGCTTCAAACCAATCCAGAACATAAAGAACATTTCTGTTTGCTTCCTTCTGCTTGTTTTGTTTTGTGGCACAAGATTGCCACTGACTTCTCTGCTGCATGTGGAAGCCCTCTCTGGAATTATTGCAGATTTGAAGGAATCTTTTCCTGCTGGTATGGCAGGGAATACACTAATCTGAGCAAAAATCCCAGTATTGATGCATTCATTACAGTCTTCATCTTTTTCCTGCTGTCTTTATTCCACTCTTAATCCAGTTGAAGCCAAGCATGAGGCTTGCAGGAGGTTGTTCCTAGGCTTCAGGTCCTGCTCTCTGATGCAGGTCACAGCCGTGGCAAGGCTCATTGGCAAAGCCACATTCCCTCAGACCATCTAATGCAACTGGAAAAAACAGATAAGCTTTCAGTCACATAAGCTTCGGTCTCTTATATGCAAAGTTATTTGTCTGTGCTCCTCAGAGAATTTGATTTGTGTTCATTTGCATGTACTAAGTATAGTGAAACCCAGTGAATTCTCCTGATATGTTTTCACTCCTGCAAGAAACATGATGGGGAGTGGAAGATATGATCATCTCCCTCCCTAGTGGCATCAGTAAGTATCACACATATCAGATTAAACCCTTGACATTTTTCCAACAGTGTGAAATTTGCTTGAAGATGCTGGAAAATGAGTTATAGATGTGAAAGCAAGGCTTGGAATATGAATGCAAACATGTTAACCCTAAAACCAGTGTAATTTGCTTTCCCTGAAATCCTAGTGTGTGGAGCTAGAGGGGCTGGCAGGGAGAACTCCCACCACAGAGCCTGGGAGTGAGTAGGATGTGAGCCATGAGGCAGAAATGCCTTTTGGCTCCTGAGTAGTGATGGACAGCTAAATCCTGCCCAGTGATCCTCAGGGATGCACCCCAGCAGTGAGGGGGACATCACCTGGGGGGTGCTGGGTCATGTCAGGTGTATTCCTGCCCCAATACTGGGGTGCAAACTCCTGTGTCAGTGTGGCCCCTGGTGAGAGCTGCCCAGCAGCTTTGCATGAAAAAAAAATACACTTTTCACTTAGCTGAAAAGATAAAATCCCTCAGGGGTTGCTGCAGTGTGATCATCCACCTGCAAAAGGATAATCAGGAAAGATGAAGGTTGGGGATTTGAGGTGCTGTTGTGGGCAGGACTGAGCCTTTGATCTAGAATTTAAGTCAGGACTCTTTTATGTCTTACAATGAGACTGGTTTGAGTGTTTTTACTGCAAAAACTCTCCAGCAGGTTTTCAGAAACTTCTCCACCTGACATGCTGAAGCTGAAAGGTGCACTAGGGTAATGATGTTGGATTTTCCATGCTTGCATTTGGGGTCTGTCATGTCCTGATGGTGAAACCCCATCCTGGTACAGTAACCCCATTTGAGCATGGCACACCCCACTCAGTCCCCTTCAGCCTCCTCCATGGACATGCACAGGGCAGCAGTGAGCAGCAGCAGCAGCAGAACAAAAGCTGCATTTTAAGGAACAGACCAGCTGTAATCCAGAGGAATTGTTGAGGCAATTACACTGTTCAAAGTGGTTTCAATGCCTCTTATTAATTTCTTCTGCATTATCCTCTTGTCCCCTTGGAGATGACCAAGACAGAAGTTGATTGCAACTGCTGCTTGTGCGTGCGGCGGTTCCTTGGGAGCCATCAGGGATACAGCCGGAGTTGCCATGGAGATGCCAAGGCTGATTGTGAGCCAGGTGAAGTGTTCCTGCTGCTGCTGGCTCACCCCTCCTGGGGGACATGGCCACACAGCCTGACACTGGGGCGGGAGGAACAGCAGCCTCAGCCTGGGCAGCCGTGCTGCTGGGAGGGATGGCTACGGTAACCAGAGCCAGGTGCTGGGGGCTGGAGCAGGACCCATCACCAGAGTGGGGAAGCTGTTGGGAGCAATACAGACAAGCCCAACATCTATATTTGCAAAAGGAGATGGGCCACAGGATGGGTTCACTACACCAGATCTCTGCCCCAAATATCCTGGGTCCAACCTTTTGCAGGTTCTCTGCGATTGGTCTCACTGACCTGGCCAGGAGTTTCTCCAAGGCCATCACTGGGTGTTTATGCCAGAGGAGGAGGAGGTAACTTCTTTTGGTGTTGTGTTGTAGCAGGGAGAAATCTGATCTTTCAAAATCTGGCAAGCACAGTGTGACTTGAAGTACAGTGTGAGCATAAATTATCTGCGAACACATTTGTCTGTGGCAGAGGGAAGGTGGCTCTTTGGCAGCAGGTGGCTTCTTTTTATGCAACAGATATTCTGTCTTCACTTAATAAACATCTATCAGATAAAAAGGTGATGCAGTTGACATCGGGCTCATCTATTCTGAGATCTGGCATTTGGGAACATGGTTTCACCGCTTGGATTTGCCTGGAAGCGTGTACCATTTCACAGGCAGGAAGAGCCTTCACTGTTAATAAATTCTGACTGCGATTTCACTGCAAGGTAAGTGGGTGCCCTCTGTGCCCCAGCTTTTCACTGCAGCCACTGCCTGCATTTGTGGTTTGCCCAAAAAATCAGACTTCTTGCACCCAGTGCTGCCCTCTCCTTTCAGGGTCCAGTTTCAGGAGGGCCCATCAGACTGATGGGGCACTGACTGGGGTGTATCTGCTCTATGGATGCCATTACTTTATATACATCCCACTTTATATATATATATATATATATATATATATATACATCCTACTTTATAGATATCCTACCCTGACACCATGATCACCTCCTTTGAAAGTTAAAACAGTTCTTACATATTTCAGTCATCAGAGTGAAGGTCAAGAATCCTTTTTTTCTGGTCTTCTTTTAAGGATGGTAATGGAAAAAAAATATTACCAGAAATGAAAACAGGGTCAAAAAGCTGCAGATAAATGGGACAGAGCATCAAGTGAAGTGACAAGAGACCTAATTATGGGATTGAAGATATGGCATGAAATAGGTAAAAATCTCACAGGAATTTGTATCTCCTTTTTTTTTTTTTTTTTGCAACAACTTTAAATGCTTTTTTCTTTTTTCACCTTAGCCTTTTAGAAATCAGTATATTTTTAGCTCAAAGTTGGAGACAAGGACCAAATGGCCTTGGCATTAAACATTTCAGTTGTCCAAAAACAGTTTGGAGAGGTGTTCAGAATTCCCTCCTGGTATTCAGAACTGACCTTGGAAATGTGAGGGAAGTCAAGGAAAGCTATTAGGCTTTTTTTTCCCACCATTTTAAATTGGAATTTGTAATCACCACCCCCACACGTCCAGTTGTACTTTCTACCATCTACTCACTTCATGCACTTAATTTAGAAGGGCAAAAATCTGTGGCTCCAAGATATTTTACCATGATTGCAGCAATCAGTTCATCCTTGCTGCGTGTGGGTGGGATGGGCCATGTGGACCTCTGGTGGGAGGTGTTCCATGGCAGGGGAAGTGGAACTGATGATCTTTGAGGTCTTTTACAACCCCAGCCTTTCTATGATTCAGTGTTTGCAGAATCACATTTGCACGCCCAGGAGTGGCCGTTCACGTTCGTGCTCAAGTGCTTGCCCATCCCAAGGTTCAAACTTGCTGGTGCAAATGGCATTTTGGCAGGATAGATGGGTCAGCCAGCCACAAACCTCAGAAATTCAGGGCTTCTGAAAGCCTGAAATACAGAGACACACAGTCTGAGGGAGGAAATTAGCAATCAGGTTAAGGTTGAGTTGAGAAAATGCCCCCCATGCCTTTTGCTGTGCTGTGAGAAGAATAAAAAGTGTGTGCTCTGCAGGTGAGCAGAGGCCTGGGAAGATGCTGGTGGGCAATCCATTTGCACAGTCCTGTGCTGGGAAAGTGATGGTAACGCATCAGTGAGAGGGAAATATTACTTTGTGGGCACGTAGTCTGCTCCCACTGCTCCTGAGGCTCCTCATTTCCCAAGGTGCTATGAATAAATAATGTGGTATGGAAATGAAGGCAAGGTGGTTATCGGGGCTGTTAGATGGAAGCACATTGGGAGCTGATTTGGAACTGGCTATTCTGCCTGTAGTTTAATGCAGTGGCTTTTGGGAACATCACTTCTCTGCAAAGCCATGCATGCTGGTGGGGAGAGGGTATCATGCTGGTCCCAGAACATGCTTATCTTTAGGAAAGAGTACTGGGAAATCTTTCTTCAGCATTGTTGAAATGATTACTGCCTTATCATTCAGAGCTTGAGGGATATATCCATGCTGTTATTATAACATGTTATTTCTTCACAGTTCCTCATATAAATGGTGGAGGCTGTGATGTACAGCTCCACTTGTATGTGCGCAGGAGAGAGAGTCTTGTGCCTCTGTAAATGAAAATCCATCTGTTTTCTGTGCTGGAGGTGGATGCTCAGTGCCGGGCAGAGGCTGCTTGCTTTGGTGGGCACAGTGAGCAGGGGTCACTGAAGGTGCAGGCACCAGGAGGGAGAAACTTGCTGTACCTGTTTGAGGACACAGATGTGACCCCTCTATCAACCCCCCAGATCATAAAGCTGCCCCAAGCAGCTGGGAGGTTCCTCGTTTCTGCAGCAGAAATTGTTTCTGGTTCTGTGGGGAGAGAACCCAGGTGGGAACAGCCCGGGGCCATGCTGGGGTGCTCGCACCACTGTTCCAGGTTCACAGGACAGGACCTCGGGCAGCCTCCTCCCACCAGCTCCTGGACAAACACTGGCCCCATGCCAGACCCTCAAACCAGGTTCTTGATTCCCAGCAAACCCAGGGACTTGAACTACACTTTGATGTCAGCAGGCAGGGAACCTGCTGATAGTGCTGGAGGAGTTCCAAAGCAGTACCAGCGCATCCCAGTCCTCCCAGTCTTTATCCAGGTTGGAGCTGGATATGCCCTTTTGGTTGGTGGTTGCACTAAAGTCTTTCAGGCTTTAGCGACTTCTTCAACGAGAAATGGGTGAGTGGGGATTTGCTGGGAGAGGGAAGCTTCTCTGCCAAGAGCAGAGTGACAGCCCCTCGCAGAGACCTGGAGGAACACTGTGAGTTCTCCATCCAGGAGGCTGTTAAAAAATCATTTTCAAGAGAAAGCAGAACGCCTGCTCTTAGAAAGACTGTTTCACTTGCTAATCAGTGTTTTCCACTTCCTGCCGACCCATGTCACATGGAGCATGCTCTGATTGTCTTGCCAAAAGATAGGCCCAGGCCACACCAAGAGAAAGTGTTCCTGTAGGCACCAACACTTTTTTGTTTTTATACTGAACGAAACCTCAGACTTCTGGGGTCCACATGAGCAGGGACAATGGCACATATTTCCTCTCTGGATAGAGGATTTACCTCCTGGAGAGGATCCTATTCCCAAGCACTTAAGTGCTTACAGCATCTCTGGAAGCGTTTGATCTCAGAGCCTCACTTGCTGCCTTCAAGCCTTGGCAGAAATCCTACTCAATTTTGTATTATTTTTGCCCATTCTTTAGCTTGTTTCATTCCTCATCCCACTTTTGTCCTGTATATGTGATTGAATCCAAAACTGCTCCCTGCCCAATTATGGAGATCTGGAATATTACATTGAACTCTGATTTTAAAACTTTGTCACCTGTGAAAGAATTTGCGTTACATGGGGAAATAAAATCAAAATTTAAATTTCATTGAAAGGAAAAATGGGGTTTGAGCAACTTTCATTGTAATCTTCATGTCTTAAAACTATCTCAATATTCTAGCAATAATTTTGGGTTGTTTTGACCTGAAAGAATCAAAGTCTTTCTTTTCTGACAAGGCTGACAGATGCTTTGACTGATGATAGCAAAAATCAGGTCTTTTAGTCTAAGAAATGTTACAACATGATTTGCATACAAACAAGGACTGAGACAAGCTCTTGAAAATCTCTTGCACTTGCAAATCCTGACACTGGAGACAAATAAAAGGAATTTTATTCCCTGAGCCCAGCAGATGCTCAGCAATAATGACATTGTCGTCAACATTGGTTTGAAACTCCAAATTATGAAAGTGAAACTGGGAGATTTTTGCCTTTCCCCCCGTAGACAGGCTCTCCCCACCCTCTCCTGGCTGTTAACAATCCAGGAGCATTAAAGGCGGGGATCTCTGGGGCTGCAGGGAAGCCCCATGGGGAGCCAGGCTTGTTTGCTCCAATTCTCTGTGCATTCCAAATCAACTTCTCCTCTTTGTATCTTTTGCCATAAACAATTATGTTCATAAATATGCAAAGATTTGATTCCTCTGAGCAA
Source organism: Orthonyx spaldingii (assembly GCA_013397795.1). NCBI lineage: Eukaryota > Metazoa > Chordata > Aves > Passeriformes > Orthonychidae > Orthonyx > Orthonyx spaldingii. Next base: position 5,275,341 of record VZTJ01011336.1, read on the forward strand.
AACCCTCCACCGTCACAACTGGGCCAGGTGGTGAGGCCAGGCACACTTATTCTCAGCACTGTGAATTCCAAAATGAACTGCCAGAAGGTCAAGCGTTGGGAGAGGAGGCTGCTCTGGTGCACTTGCCCAGGGGGCTGCCCACTGCCTTGCTGTGTGCCCAGCGAGGGGAAAGCTCCCCTTCCCCTTTCACTTCCTCTTCTCCTTTGCCTTTCTGTTTTTCCCTTTCCCAATTATTTCCCCCTTCTTTCCCTTCTTTCCCTTTTGCCCTTTTCCCTTTTCCCTTTCCCATTTCCCTTTCCCTTTCCCTTTCCCTTTCCCTTTCCCTTTCCCTTTCCCTTTCCCTTTCCCTTCAGGCTGGCAGACCACACCAGTGCTGCCAGCTGAGCTATCTTCACCCCAGGCTGGGGCCACACCAGCACTTTTGGAGGGTCTCACTGAGGTCCCCCATACCCAGATACTGCTGTGCCAAGGCCTGGCCTCCCCAGTGGCCTCCCAATATACAGAAATTGTCATTTCACCCATGTGTTACCCAAGGATGAGGTTTCAATTTAACTCCTCAGTGGTGGGTGAGCAGAGGGGCATAGGTCTGCAGGGGTGGCACAGGGCAGCATCGCATTTGCTGGACCAAAATCTTGAAAATTTTCATCTAAGCCACGAGGATTTTGTACTGACTCTCCCTGGCTCCCCTTTCCTCCCCTGCGGCCACATGAACAGTAAGCAGTGTAAGATGCAAGTGTTCCACTCAACATTTTAAAACTGTTACAAGAGTCTATGAATTTAGTAAAACTTCCTAAATATTCACAGACTTCTCAACAGGTTCATGATGAAGAATGGAGGGGGCTGGGGGGGCAGGATTTACTATTTTGAAGAGTCATCAGATAAATTATTCAGCAGCCCTAATGTGCGCAGCTGTATTTACTGTCCTGGGCCAGGAGCTCCAGAGGCTGCTGCTCCCAACAACGAGCAATTTTGCTGCTTTTCCTTTTGGTGGGGAGTCAAGGTCAGACCTGAGCTAGGCAGATGGGGCAGGAGGATGGTGGTGGTCATTGGAAGCATCTGACAGCAAAAGTCTCCATGGGCCAATAAATGAATGGCCTTTCCAACAGGCACTCTGTGCATTGTGAACGAGCAGCGATAATTACGGAATTGCAGCGGCTCCAGATGTTTTGTGTATGTTTCAGTCTTCATTTACTTGTTTTCTGTGCTGAGTTACTTGGGATACCAAAAAATGTAAATAATGAATATGTGATGAGCAGCAAGAATGAATCTCTGCCCAGCCTCCCTCTTCCAAAAAGGCTAATTTTTGTACCAAAAATAAAGTAGAAGTACCAAAATAAAAACTGCTTGAGTCTGCTCCAGCATCAGCCATGAAAGCGTGCTTATGAGCATATAATTGACAATTACAGCCCAACTTATAGAAAAGAAGAAAAAAAACCAAATTGTGTAGAGCTAAAGCTCTATAGCAGTGAGGCTCTAAGGGAGGGTTGTGTCGAAGGTGCCTGGTGAGAGCTGGGGTCGACCATTTGGTTCCTGGAGCNCTTGGCAGCCTATGAAGGAGATCAAGCTGGCCCAGAGGTCATTGGCACAGAAGCACAACTCCT